>CBVK0100357672.1:0-12716 GCA_900067695.1 Picea abies
TTGATGGAGAGCTTCTTGAGCTTTTTTGGTGTTGAACACTTGAGCATATTGAAGATCTACAGGTGAATGAGGTAACCAAGGATATCTAAGCCAAATTTCAGAAGGAAGGTGAAGAAAAGAGGGCTGAAATTGAAGGGAGGATAATATCTTTTGATGGTGCTTTCTAAGGTATGTTATTTACAGGTCATCTCACCATTTTCGCTATAACTTTTTTTCTATAATGATTCAGACTGTGAAATTGCTATTCCATTGAGAAAACGTACCCAAGTATCTGTGGAAAAAATTTCAGTTCATCTAATTTGATCCCCTCCACCATCACTCTTCGAGCTTATGATGGTCGACCATCTTAACCAGAAGGCTTATATCAAAATGTTTTGGTTGAGTTATAGGGAAAAAAATTTCTCATTGACATAGAAGTCATTGATGCCCAATTGGATTATAACATCCTCTTTGGATGAAGTAACATGTACACCATGCAGGATGTAGCTTCCTCGGTCTTCTGTGCCATGCTCTTTCCTCACAATGGGAAAAACGTCACCATCGATCAATTAACCCACCATGAACCCAACCAATCAAGGCACATTGATAACATCCTACCACTTATTCGCTCAAGCATTGACCTTGGCCCAATGATAGATGTCGGACTAGGGTTGTTTCAGGATCCATATTTTATTGGTACATACCAAGGCTTCCCACACCCCAACCCCACCACTGTCATTGTGTGCATTGTCACGTCCAATGGAGTAGAGATGCCAAACCCCCGTCCACTGAGAAATCATCAGACTCCACCACCACTCCTTCCCAACTCACCCCGATACTTCCTAATGAGCTCCCCATACAAACTCCTCAGGACGAAACATCGGAGAGTCCACCACCCTTGGTTCAAATCCCTGTTTGGCAAATAGTCCCACAAGCCATCACCCAAATACCATTCTTTTATCCTCCCCCAGGAGTAACACCATATCAAGTTGCTTATACCCTCACCTTACCAAATATGGTCATAGCCATCCATGTATGGTATCTGGAACCACCATCTATGGTACTGAGATTATCTCTTCAACCGCAACCCGCAGTCTCGTTACCACAATCAATGGCTCATCCATCCACTCACCCAACCGGTCACACAGTTGGAGGAAATATTACCACCACAGGAGAAGATACCTCGGGAACGGGGGACACTGACACAAACCAATGTGACACACACAAAAAGAAGGAACCTTCTCTCCCTTCCCCACCCCGCATACCACCCCCATGTTCATTATGCAACATCGTTGGACACCCTACCATTATCTACCCCACCTTACTTGAGTTACAAAAGCTCATTCCAAAGCCCATAAGTACACCACTACAACCTACACCAGTAACCCCACCAACCTCCCTGAAACCTTCTTTCTCCAAACTTCCCAATTTGAGAACCAAGCATACTTGCACCATTTGTTCTCAATATGACCATTACACGCACCACTTCCCAACCCTCCCTCAGTTCCAGGACACTATTGCAGCAGTGCACCAGATCACATTACCCAAATGATAACAACCCATCTCCTTGGTACAACCAGTTACTGACATTCTCTATGTCTCTACATCAGTAAACGAGCGCATGTGATGCCCTTGCAAATTATGTTACAAGATGGACCATTACACATATCATTGTCCACTCATCATTGAGGGACACACACACTGGAGGTCCTCCATCCCACCCATTTCACCAAGTGTACCAACCCTGATGAGCTCGACTGTGAACGATCACCATCCAAGCAGTGATAGCATACCTCCCCCACATATCAATCCCCATTCGTTAACCCCTCTTGCCATACCACCACGATGTGAGGACTTCCCCTCAAACCCTCCCAACTCTCTTGTAACACCAGTTTACCAGATTCCCCCTCCCCCATGCCATGGTACATCCAGTACATATACAGATATTTGGTTTTTGACATCCACTGACTGTCTCCATTCCCCTCCCATAGGGCCATCTACCTCAAGGATGAATGATGAGATCCAACCTTCACTGACTACCCCCACGAATCTCGACACCCCACTCCCAACAGTTACAGACTACCTATACTCCATCACTTTTCAATCCGATGAAGACATTTTAGAGGTCCTATGTGCACCTTATTAACCATGGGACGCTTTTCATCATCGATCCCTTTTTCTGGCGCACGACACCTTTTAACCACCAACATATGCCCCTGTCTGTACCATCAAAGAGAAAGATTTCATCCCTTCTGGCCATGTAGACTGGTTCAAGAATCCAATACCCGCCCTCGAAGCATTTGAAGAAGGTAACATGGCCAATATCTCACCCACCATAGAAATCAACATTTCGGTCAAACCCAATGTCATGGAATAAATCACCC
This sequence comes from Picea abies, assembly GCA_900067695.1. Classification (NCBI taxonomy): domain Eukaryota; kingdom Viridiplantae; phylum Streptophyta; class Pinopsida; order Pinales; family Pinaceae; genus Picea; species Picea abies. The sequence goes on from CBVK0100357672.1 coordinate 2,364, forward strand.
TAGGGGAAGCATGCTCCCTAGAGGAAATTGTAGCATACAAATACCTATTCTAGGAATATCGAGATGTGTTTTCCTGGTCATACACTGAAATGCCAAGATTAGACCCAACAATTTTTGAACATCACATTGAAACTTGGCATGATGTTCCACTATTCTCCAAACTAAACGCCCCCTCCACCCTTCCAAAGCCATGGTGATCAAAGTTGAGGTCGAAAAAATACGTACAACTGGCTTCATATACCCCATTGCATACACATATTGTTCCGATCAATAAAAAACAGAGCACCATTCGAGTTTGCACTGACTTCTGCGACCTCAACCAAGCTTGTCCCAAAGACAAGTTCCCTATCCCCTTCATCATTCAAGTCATCGATTCTTGCGTCTGTCATGAAGTTCTCTCCCTCATCGATAGATTTTTTGGCTATAACCAGATTCACATCTGCCATGCGGATCAATACAAAACTGCCTTCATAACTTCCTAGGGTATCTTTTCCTATCGTGTCATGCCCTTCGGACTCAAAAACATCGAGATGACTTTCCAACATGCAATACATATGCCTTCCATGACCTCGCTCATATCATTCTTGCCTACTTGGACGACCTTACATTTGTCCAAGAAACGTTCCTAACATAGAGGATCTACGAATCACCTTTGAACATTGTTGAAGATACAACATTCGACTCAACCTGCTTAAATGTTTTCTTCTACGTCACGACAGGTCATCTATTAGGCTTCATTGTGTCCCAACAGGGCATCATTGTAGACCCCCTTAAATTTCAGGCAATAAATAAAATTCCCCCTCCCATGAGCTTATTCCAATTGCAAAGCTTCCAAGGCAAATCCAATTTGTTATGACGATTCATCCCTGAATATGCCATTCGAGCCCATTGATTCCTACAGTTACTCCACCGTGATATATCATTTCACTGGGATCACCATGCCTAAGCTGCCTTTGACTCACTCAAATATTCTCTCAACAAAGCCCCCTTAATCAGTCCCCCGGACTATGACAAGGATTACATACTCTACCTATCTCCCTCAAAGGTTTCTGACACTGGAGTCCTTGTCCAGGTTGATGATGATCAATGCAAACATGTTATATACTACATCAACAAGAACCTCTCTGGGCCACCTCTCAAATACAATCATGAGGAGAATCTAGCACCAACAGTTCAAAATTTGTGCCATTATATCTTGCTTCGTACCACCAAAGTAGTCGCAGATTCTAACCCCATGCATTACCTCTTGAGTCGTTGCTAGATCAATGGAAATTTTGCTCGTTGTATCGTCATTCTCCAAGAATATGACCTAGACTTTACCACCTAAAAGAGCAAGAAATCCCTTGTCCTCACCAAAATCCTCGTAGACTTACCATTTGACTCCATAGACCCCCTGGACAATGAGAATTTCCCTGATGAGCATTTATTTATCATATCATCAATAGACCCATGGTATGATGATATTTTGGTCTAACTCCGCACTCAAAAATCTGGCCCAAAATTATCTCAGGACTATCTTCATTGCATTCGAAACCAAGCCTCACGGTACCTCCTCATAGGATATGTTCTCTATCGTAGAGGCATGAACACACTCCTTTGACGATGCCTCACCCTGGAAGAGTTTGAGACAATTCTAAATGACTTCCACAATAACACATGCGACGGTCACTTATCTAGCATGCCTACTGCCCAAAAGATCATTCGTGTGGGTTACTTTTGGCCCACGTTGTTTCATGACTGCATCCACGCAGTTAAGTGATGTGAAAAATGTCAGCTATATGCACATAAGGTTCGGGCACCACCTGCCCTCTTGCACCCCGTAACCACAGTTAGCCCCTTCTGTAAATGGGGCAACGATTTCATGACATGCAACCCTCCATCCAATAATGGACACAAGTACATTGTAGTCATTTTTTACTACTTCACCAAATGGGCTAAAGCACTGCCCACATTCAACAATACGACTGACACAGTGGCACTTCTTTCTTCAACCATATCATCTCTCACTTCAGGGTCCCCCCTAAAATTAGTCTCTGACCACAGCAAGCACTTCAAGAAAGGAATATGTGTTGATCTATCAACCAAATTAGGATTCACCCATGAGTTCGCCTCACCCTAAAACCAACAATCCAATGGGAAAGTCAAGGTCGTCAACAAGGTTCTCAAAACTATGCTTCAATGCACATTTGACAAACACAAGACTAATTGGCATCATATGTTTTCCCAGCTTTATGGGCATATTTGACAGTTTTCAAAACAACCATCGATTTCATGCCCTTCCATTTAGTCCATAGCATCGAATCCCTACTCCCTATTGAGTGTGAAATCCCAACGTTGCACACCACAATCGAGCTCTTACCCAACACACCATTGCTTGAGAAACGATTGTTCGCCCTCGAATCACTTGATTAAGATCGGCGGGCATCCTTACAGAACAATGAAGCAACAAAAAAATGGACCAAAGCCACCTTTGATCACCAAGTTAACCTTCGGTCATTTACCGAAGGTGACCTTGTGCTGGCCTACGATATCACCCACAATACCCTTGACCATGACAAATTTGAATCCCTCAAGTGAGGACCCTATGTCATCTGCCATTTCGTTACTAAGGGTGCCTACATCTTAGGCCACCCTAAAGGCGCTACCCTCAAGGACTCAATCAACGGGTTATACTTGAAAAAATTATACCCTTTGAGCATAACCATTTTACCTTAGGTTTTCCTTACTTTCCTAGTTGTTTTTAGTCTTTTTTTTATATAGATCTCTCATTATGTGAGCCTAATCCCGTGTCCTTGTGTCAACAGATGAATTCTCCATTCCTTCATCACATCAGGTACATGGACGGAGCTAGTCGCTAGACCGAAAATCTCGCTTCGATAGCTTGGGCCATTTACAACCCGACCATGTGTTGCTCCACTCTAGTGGCATATGCCTCAGCCCTGCCACCAATAATCAAGCCGAATATGTTGTCATCATTGGTCTCCTCTCTAAGGATAATCACCTTCTTATTTGTCACCTTAACGTTCTCTTATATTCTCATCTCATTGTCCATGAAATCAACAATGTGTATAGTGTCTGGGATCCATGCCTATATTGCAAGTAACTGCAAGTCAAACTTCTGCTACATAATTTTGAGTCAATCACATTTGCTCATATTTCTCAAAACCACAACCAGATGGAAGATAACATAGATAATGGTACTAGATTGGAATTTATCACATTAACATACATATGGCATTCATCCATCAACAAATAAAACCAAAACACATATCAAATACATACACACATGTCCCAAAAGTTCTACTCATATATATATAGATTGTTCATGTGTTTGATACAGAAATACATACATATACATCGTAGCTCCATGGCTAGGACCTCTCATCATATCTATACAAAAGGGGGAGTTGAAAATGACTCCTACATAATGCAAAATCAGGCCTAGCCTGTATGAGGTCCTCCTACCACCTAGGGTGACCCTAGTTGCGGTACATCATCACCAGCTACTGGAGCTCCCCCATGAGGAATATCCACAGTAGGAATCTACCCCATCATAACTGCACCCTCGATCACTGCCTGTCGAATCATTGACCTCCAGTGTGGTCCCCACCAATGCATAAATCCAGGATACCCTCATCCTGGATCCGAATCCACAAGTCCTTAGGAACTTCATTCAGAACACCCTCAAGGTGCCTCCTCAGCTCCTCCATATCGCAGTCCTATGCCCCAGGCTCAACTATGCCCCTGATCCCTACTGGTCCTGCTCCCGTTGCATGTGTCGGGCTTGCCCCTGTATCATCAAACTAACGATGCCTCCTAGATCACCACTCCTCTACTTTATCATCAACTCCTCCATATCGCGGTCCTGTGCCCCAAGCTCAACTCTGCCTCTGCTCCCTGCTGGTCCTTCTCACGCTTCATGTGTGGGGGCCTACCCCCGGATCATCAAACTAACGTCACCTCCTAGATCGCCCCTCCTCTACTTGCTCGTCAGCCAAACCTCGAGCAACATCTGCCTCAAGGCCACCGAATCCCACATCTGCATGATCAAACCAAAAAAGTTGCATCAGTACTAGAAATATACACATATATAAATTCAATAACAAAGCATAAATACAACAATATCATACACGCACCTTGGTCGACCCAATCCTCCCCAGGCGATAGGTACATGCTTGGATGGCATCGAAAATCCATCCCGTGATATGGGAACTCATAAAATACTTGAGGGGTTTGCCAACAGAACCTCTCAAATGTAGGGGTGAAGTAGTGCCCCACGACTTCTCCCCCCTTTTGGGGCAACAACCCTTCCCACCTCATTAGTCTCGAATCTGGTGTTGTCGATGGATCCAAAATAGCCTGAGGGCATAGCAATACCACCCTCTCGAACATGAAGATGCACAAAACTAATACAAAGGAAAACTTGCCACCTTTGGTCGCTACACACCGATCCAGCTGTGTCAACATACATGCGCACATCAACCGAGCCCAAGAAAACATCTGACCATTCATGGCCTGCTTTGCAATCACCATATGCGCACTGGAAATGTGTTGCGTCCCTAGCGACCCATAGATCCAGACCACCATCGTACAAAAAAGTTGTACCTCTAGAGAGTTAATAGAGATGATGTTGATGTAACCACCACTTATCACTGCTCCCCTCGAGCAGTACCATCCAACCAGTCCCCCTACCATCACCCCAGTCAACAACCGCGACTACTCTATCAATATATGCGATAATACGTAGATCTCTCCCATGCATCGAAAAACACTGATGATTTGGCTGCCACATCCGCACTATGAAGTATAGCAGCAACTCTTGGGTATATATCAGTTCATAATAAAAAAAGCACAATAAATTGGCCCAGGCCAAATGTCGTCAGATCCATGTATCAACTCCAACCTCTCTCCTAAGAGACTCTCAGTCTCTCTCCCTCCACTGTATCGACATCCTCCCTCTCTGATTGGTAACCTACATCCACGACAACATAAGCTATGTTAGCTCATCATCATGACAAAACTCCAATCAAAGCCACATAAAATCACCATTCCCATTGCGTGATTGTTCCCATAACAATCATGCACACCTGCGCGATTGTTCCCATCACAGTCGCGCACAACTATGTGACTATTCCCATAATAGTCGTGCATATCTACACTACTGTTTCACTTACAGTCGCGCACTCCCACGTGAATGTTCAAAAAATAGTCACGCAATTTTGTGTCCCCGTGTGCGCGACTGTATGTTTGATAGCCACACACTTTTGTGTGGTTGTTATCCTTACAACAACGCACATGGGCCCGATTGTTTCTCAAACAACTGCGCACATGCTCAACTCTCGCACCGCGCAACTGAAACTCCAAACTCCATGCACATATGCATGGGTTCCATTGACATAGTCATGCATTGTGTGAATATTTATGAATTACACCCGTGCATATATGCGCAAGGATCACAGGATCACCTACACGGACCCACCACCCCACCCAAACAAATGGTCGTACAACCCCCTACTCCCCCAAAACATGCCTACACTATGCAAGAAGTTTTGACAACTTACTTGGGTCTCTCGCCACTCGAATTCAACCTCATCTACTCTCTCATAGCTCGGAAAGGTCGACACAGGCAACTCTAAGACCTCCACAACAACAAGTACAAATGAGGCGGTTATGAGGGCCCCATGCCATTATATACGCCTTTTTTTCCAACTTCCTCATGTGAATTCAGGAGCATTCGAGCTTCATTTCTCACATCGTTTGCACCTACGGGATCCAAATTCCCTCACCTTCACAATGGTACTCTTGGATTTTCATTTCAATTTGGAGCCCCGAGGAGCCCTTTTGGGCACCCCGGGCGCAGGTACGCATCTCCTATCCACATCTCTCCCACAACTGTTATATATATGTTTTATTTCCAAAATATGTTTCATGTCAGGTATTTGGTTTGAATATGCAGGTCCTCACCTACGACCCCCTTCAGGCTGTCAGTCATGGAATCTCGTGGCTCCTCCAGGTATATATTCCAAACTGGCATACCACTCAACCCTCTGCTCACAGTTGCATTTCCCAATCATACCCTCTAGCAGTCATCCTCAGCTTCCCACACTTGGCTTTGCAGTACCATCACCTCCATTGCATTCAGGTACTACCATCTGGTAGATCTCTCACCTCCATGAGTTGTCCCACATATATTTACCCTTGGAATATTGACACTAATGTTTGTTGAGGAAAATATATGAAATGATCTTACTCAAGCATTTTCATACTTTACTTGGCTAAAGCAAAGTAGACAGGAATATCACCCTATGTTTATAGCCAACAAAAAATAACATCCTAACTCACAAGTATAAATTACGAGTGCTTACGCTAATCTTTTATCAACAAAAAGCTTGTTGGAAATTCACTTTTTATGTAATTTTCTGAATATAAAAGTTGTTGAAATAAGTGTAAGAACAGAAGTAAAGATGCCAAGATGATAATCAAGACAGATGAGACATAAAGAAAACCTTTATTTCATTCCAATTCACCAAAGAGTCATTTTCTTTACAAAATCTCATACATAAATCTTGGACCAAAGTCAAACTTAGACATCCTTGATGGAACATACAAAAGGACCTATGACAGAAAACCAAAATTGAACTCTAAAATCTGGATCAGCTTGCCACAAATTGCTTCCCACTCGACTCTGCACAATAGCCTTTATCAGTCATGAAAATTAATTCACAAACAGACAAGTCTACACAGACTATCAAAGATAGATCAACACCTCTGAAAAACAAGTGTCTGAATGATTTGATTCAACCCTGCATATCATTGTCTACAATAAGACCCCGATATCACAAAAGAGAATTAGGCTTTGATGAATATATGAATGAATGAAAACTGAACTATCTGAACATAACTCAAAGAGCAAAACTTAGCATGCTTCTGCTTCTATCCTCCCATGTTCCTCCCTTTCTTCTTTCTTTTAACAAATTAGAATTGGTTGAAGTAGTTGAAACAACTCATTAGTTAAGTTAGTTAAAAGACTCAACTAACTTTAGTTAGGGGGAAAAGTAATAATTATAATTAAGGGTCGTAATTAAATAATAACTAGTAGGTGGGACCCCTTGTAACTCCCTTTGGTTCATTACAATCATAACATAACCATTAGTTAAGCAAAAGACACCTCCTTGTGCCCCCCATCAACATATTCACTTTTGGTAATTAAAACTCATGAAATTCGAAATTATTTCAAAATAATACTCATATATCCAAAATAAACATGCTATCAAAATATCCCCAAAGTCAACTGTCATAGAACAAGAGATATAATAAAAAAAACTAGAAACCATATTTCCAGTCTATGATGCAACCCTTCCTTGATTGCTATTGTCACCTCTTGATTTTCCTGAATTTTCCTTTGGCTGTGCAGAGCCTTTAGTCCTAATTTCACTGATCATGTGGGAACAATCGTCCCTCAAATGCATCCGGGAAGACACAGATTTGTCAGAGCCATTGGAGGGTGAGGAAGCGACAGCAGTGGCTTTTCCTTTATCAAATGCATGGTGTGCCTCAGTTTTCAATCTCTTGCTAGCATGGGAGGATTGCTTTGGTGAGTGATCAGGGGACACTACTGCATTTGGGTCAAATTCCGACGACGCGTTCGACGCAATTTCCACTTTCTATTGTTGGAAGACTGACAAACCTCGGACCCCCTCAAACGTCGTTTCACATGACGTCATTTTTCCGCCGACCTAATTTTCGTCTATATTGTGATGTTTCAAACGTGGCAAGAGAGACATTGCAAACATGGCAAGACCAATGTTTCAAACGTTGCAAGTGAGACGTTGCAAACATGGCAAGAGAGGCGTTTCAAATGTGGCAAGACCGACGTTTCAAACGTCGCAAGAGAGATGTTGCATACGTGGCAAGAGAGACATTTCAAACGTGGCAAGACTGACATTTCAAACATGGCAAGAGAGACGTTGCAAATGTGGCAAGAGAGACGTTGCAAACGTGGCAAGACCGACATTGCAAACATGGCAAGTGAGACGTTGCAAACGTGGCAAGTGAGACGTTTCAGACATGGCAAGAGAGACGCTTCAAAGTTGGCAAGATCGACATTTCAAACGTGGCAAGTGAGACGTTTCAGACGTGGCAAGAGAGACGTTCTGAAGGTGGCAAGACCGACGGGAGGAGGTATTAGCTCCGACGTGGTTTCTATGGGAGCGACACTCTTGAATGTCGCAAGAACGACGTCCATCAGGTGGCAACAACGATGACCAGGAGTTACTAGGTCCGACGTGGTTTCTATGGGAGCGACAATCTTGGAGGTGGAAAGAGAGACATCTCAGACATGGAAATAATGACGGGAAGAGAGTGAAAGACGTCACAATTGCAACCTTTGTGTAGGTATTTAAAAAAAAAATACAATATCAATATCAAGACCTAATATTCATTCCAAGCCCAAAGGAAATTTCTTCCTGCTTCATTAACATTTTCTTCAAATTTAAATTTACGACAATGAAAAGACAAAACTTATTTGCAACCTTCAGTGCACACTTTAGCTTCAGTCACTTCAATATCCATGCTATCTCGCCTTTCACTCTCAAGCCAAGTGGGAGATTGCATCTCCATTTCATTTAAGTTCAAAGCTTCATCATCATTTATGACAATAATCTATTCATAAGGATGGTCTTTGAATTCAGCCAAATGATGCAGAATAGGAGGCACACATTCACTCAACAATTCTGATACATATTTTGAGCAATCTGCATCATTGAAAGATTGTTGTTCATTGTTGATGAATAGACAAATATCTTCTTCTTGAAGCTACGCTTCATCTTGTTCTTAAATCTTTGATTCACCTTCAACATTCTGCCCAGATAGTACCTGAGAACAAGTCATAAGCATAACATCTTCTGCCTACACACTATGAAATCTAATGTAGCAGTGAGAGAAACCCATAGAAGAGCTATGAGACTACATTAAATAGATGAATGTTGACACCCAAGCTCTAGCCAATCCCTCTGGATTAAGTGGTCGGGTTGAACAAGATACGGGTAGAAAATTACCATTTAGAAACTATGCAGAATTGTAAGAAAAGGGAATTTGTGCAGGAGCCACAATATGGCTAATAGAAGAAGAGCACACATGAAATGGAGAGGTAGAAGGCAGCATGGAGGTGCTACAGATGAGGTAACCTGAGCATTGAGAGCTGTCCAAGCTAGGTCGGAAGCCATAGAAATAGTTCAAAGAAGAGGGGCAACATTAAAAGCTCGTGATATGAGTGATGGTGAATTGGAAGTTGAGGTTCCATGAGAAGAAGCTAAGGCAATAATCAATTGAAGCCCCAAAGGAGAGAATCATTAAATCCTTGACAAATTTGAGGGGAAAACCAAACATGTAAACCCCTACCTATTCAAGAAGCTTGAACCAAGAAGGAGTTAATTCACTGGATAAGAGACATGGAAAATTTCTTTGATATGGAGCAAATTGAAGACCCTACGAGAGTGAATATAGTTTGCATGAAGTTGAAAGGATATGCATTCTTATGGTGGGAAAATATGCAACTAGAGAGGCAAAGGAAAGGCAAAGACAAAATCAAGGCTTGGTACATGATGGTGGCTTGAATTTGTATAGAAAAATCTGCCTAATGTGATAAAAATGGGCAGTTGAGGATGAGTATCGTCTTCTAGCAAATATTACGCTAACACAAAATTGGATTTCTCCTCTAAAATTGTCTACTACTAAACTTAGAACCTACTGCTCATTATAGAAAAGCATGCGTGCAGCTAAAAATGGAATTCCAGTGATCTGATGAAATATTAGTAAAGCATATTTAAGTCTACAACCTCTCCTTCCATATAATATTTGGAAGAGAATCTTTATGTAAGATATATCTATCGATTTAAGTTAACATCTCATAACTTAACTTGGGGGTTGTTAAACTTGGCCAACTCACACCACATGATCAAAGCACTATACCTGCTGGGGTTTGAACTTCGGTTATTATGATGCCCCTTTTAAATACATGAACTTCGGTTATTATGATGCATCCCAAGCTAATACATGTCCTTCAGCTCATCCAAGCAAGGACACTCTAATTGCTACCAAACCCTAGCTAGAGCATTCACTATGAATAATGAACCCTAACTAGCAATACCATGGCCTAGCAAGGCAGCTCACCAAGCTCTCCTACCTACACCAAAGTCTCCACAACAAACTAACATCACACCAACAAGTTCACCCTTGGATCTCCCACTTGCATCACACAAGTCTTCAAGGAGATTTACAAGTTTGCATTGCACGAGCTCCACTAGCATCAAGTGCTCCAAGTCTTCCAAGTCTTCTTAAGAGTTTATTTCAAAC
>CBVK0100357673.1:0-12716 GCA_900067695.1 Picea abies
AGTTGTAGCTCTCCAAGCGTGATGCCCCCCACAGATTCCCTCATGAAATTTCTCTATAACCCATTGAGTTTCCAATTTGACTAAACAGACTAACAAGAAACCGAGTGGATCTTTCCAATATAGCTGACTTTCGACGATACAATATTTAACCGCATGAAGTTTTAGAGTCCTGGATTTTGATGGTGATAGCTCATTTGGACATTTTAGAGTTAGAAGTATGATACTATGTCTCTATACCAGCCTGATGATATGAAATTCTCTTCAATCTTGTTTGGGCCTGTTTTCTCATTCAACTCGTTTAGGTTCATGTCTTCATCGTCGTCCTACAGGAAATTGATACCTAGGGCTCTGAAATTCGACTCAGCCAAGAGTTTGGCCAAGCCTTGCCCTTTTATCAATTTGGTCGGTTTGACTTCCAGATCAAATTCTTGGATTTTAGCGAGCCATCGCCCTCTTTTTCCATCACTGTCTGGTTGTACCAAAATATATTACACAGAACTGGTAGGTACATACACAATTATTTTGGAGTGTAATAGATATGTTTTGAATGCCTTTAATGCTTTTACAATGGCCTATGCTTGTTTTTATATTATATCATACTTCAGTTCTGCGTCTCTAAGGCTCTTGCTGAAAAAGGCGATTGGTTGTTCAAAACCTTCTTCGTTCTTTTGTAGGAGCACCGCGACGTTTGTGTGTTCGGAGGAAAATGAGAAAATAAGAAAATCTTTTAGATAGTCAGGACTCGCTAACATAGGTGCCTCGCTTATGACTTTCTTAATATGTGTGAACGATTCTTTGGCCTCGGTTGTCCATTTTACTTCACTGTCCTTTTTCAACATACCTATGATCAGTTTTACAATCTCAGCGAAATTCGGGATAAATCTTCGTAAAAAATTTATTCTACCTAAGAAAGATTGAATTTCTTTTACATTTCTGGGAATATTTATAGTATATATCGCTTCAATCCTCTTAGGATCAATCCTGATTCCATCCTTAGATACGATATGACCTAAAAGCTTACCTTCCCGCATGGTGAAATGTGATTTCTTTGGATTTAAAGATAGACCAAACCTGCAACATTTTTCGAAAGTCTGTTTAAGATGTGTCAAGTGTTCCTCGTCGATTTTAGAGAAAACCATCAAATCGTCGAGATAAATGACTACGAACTTATCCCTTTCATCGATGAAAGCGATGTCCATAATGCGTTGGAATGTGGCCCCTGCATTCATCAAACCAAAAGGCATTTTATCATACATGAACGTACCCCATGGTGTGGTGAAAGAATTTTTTTTCTCTATCTTATTCATTCATGGTGATTTGATTATAACCAGAGAACCCGTCAATCATAGACATTCGGTTGGCTCCAACTACCTTTTCTAGCACATGGTCCATTTTGGGCAATGGATAGTTATCCTTAAGAGATGACTTATTCAGATTTATGAAATCCACACACAATTTGATTTCCCCACTCTTTTTCTTGACCGGGACCAGGTTTTCTACCCAGTCTGAATATCTCAGGGGTACTATTATTTTCGTGTCTAAAATTTTCTTAACTTCTTTTATGATCACGGGTAACAAAATGGGGTTGATCTGTCTAAGCTTTTTCCTAAAAGGTTTGACCCCAGGCTTTAGAGGTATATTGTGATCAATTACGTAAGTGTTGTATGTCTTTAACTCATCATAAGACTAGGTGAAAACATCCTTATACTGTCTAAGTAGGTCTTTATACTTAATTTTTATTTCGGGAGGGAGAAATTTGCATACTTTTACCACCCTGGATTCTTCTTTGGTTCCTATATCACAATCCTCCACTTCTTCTGGTTGGGCTTGTAAGGAAGATTTCAGAGGCATGTCATTTTGATCAAAAAGTATTTCTAGAGGAATCAATCCTTTCAGAATCTGGTTGTTTTTAAGGACCAGCATGCGATGATCTGAGATTTTGTCTCGAAAATATTTAGGATCCTCCCCTTCTTGCATGATCCATATCGATTCATTTTGATTTTCTTGTTCTGCATGAGTTTTAGAGAATTCACCTACTGCTTCAAGGAACTTCTTAATTTGTTCGTCATCCTCAAAGACCTGCCAATGTTGGATATTGTCTGGTATAGATAGTTTGTGTCTGATTTCTATGTGATACTTCAATTTGAAAGTTGTGGGAGGAGAGAAGGTTGAAGCTTATTTAGCTAATGCATCAGCATGTAAGTTGTCTGCGCATGGGATGAAGTGGACATTTACGGACGAGAAAAAAATTTCCATCAGATCCCAGGCACAATTCTTGTATGATCTTAATCGGGGATGCTTGGCGTGGTACTATCGATTTATTTGTTTGACTATTAACTCTGCATCTTCGTATACCTCTAAGTTATTTATTTTTAGCTTCTTGGCAGCCTCTAATCCTAAGACCAATGCTTCGTATTCACAAACGTTGTTAGTGTAATCTATATCCCACTGCAGTCTGTAAGAAAAAGGAATGACGAACTTTCCTTCGGGAGCCACTAAAAGCACTCCTGCACCAGCCCCTTCACAAGATGAGGCACCGTCAAAATAAATTTTCCAGACACCGGTGCTACATAGATCCTCTGTCATGTAACTTTCCCATTCCTTCTCTATATCGTTTTCCTTCAGACAACCATCTAAACCATCATCAAAAGATAAGATACAATTTCCTAAATCTTGATCCGCAATATAAATAGGGAAATTGTTCAGGTTTTGAGGGTCGCTTACCGTATATGCTAATCTAGTTTCTGTGTACAACCGAGTAAATTTCCCACCAAACACAGGAATTGTGGTGAATGTCATATCCAATTGAAGAGAACCCTCCAACTTGGTTCCCCATGACCTAGACAATAGTAAGCCATACTTAGGGGGAATATCAGCAATAACCACATCCATCAGGATACTCTTAACTGGGACTTGTGCTAGGGTAACTACTAAGTCCTTTATAATTCTTATACACTTAACCCTTCTTGAGTCAAAAGAGTAAATATCTCCATAAGGTCTGGTGATCTGGAGACCTAATCTGTCCATAATAATCTTAGGCATAACGTTATGGGAGGCTCTGGAGTCTAACATGCAATTATGTAGCAATTGATCATATACATTTAAAGTGATAAAAAACGGAGAAATAGTGTATTTGGCCCCTTCAAAATGTGGACCAAAGGTGATGTTAGGTTTGTCATCTTCCAGGTTTAAAACGTTAGACTGGATTTCTGGCTCTGAGACACCCATCACTTTTGTAATTTGCTTCCGATAAACGGGGTTTTTTGCTAATTCTACTAGAGGGATTGGTATCTTAATTTTATTTATCTCATTTTCAAAACTGAAATCTCCACTCACCTTGTCTGTTTCTTTGGTTGAGACTTCTGAATCCTTCCTTTCCGACCTATTCGTCTGGACGACTTTATTACTCATGGTCTTGGTTGAAGGCGTAATTTTGTTAGTCGTTTCAGTTCCTTGTGCTTGGGTCTCAACTTTTCCCACTTCAGACTCTTGTGTGCTTACTACTTTCATTTTTTTGTTGAGTAATAAGGTCTCTTCCGGAGTAGGCGCATAAGTTTGACCTCTTTGGAGGATTTTCTTGGGTTGAGAAGTTGACATGGGCTTACTCTTAGATCTTAAGTTGTACTTAGGTTGGATCTCAACCATTATCATTTCAGTTTGTTGTTGAGAGCCACAAAGGTCAGTATGAACACTTTCTTCATCCTTAACCGACGGTTGTTGAGTGTTTAGAGACTTTTCATAGTCTTCTCTAGTCAGATACAATTGTGTGTAGTCATCACCGAAGTTCGTGACATCATTATCCGAATCTACGAAATCTTGGAGATCGTTTGCTCCTATAAAGTTTTCGCTCTTTAGGGGAGCTTGCATTTTTTTATCTTCATTTTTTATCTGTCTTTGTTGGTTCAAGGGGTTGGGGTTCCTCTTAAAATCCTTTTTGGGGAAAGAATCAGCTTTGACCTGTTCGAGCTCCATTCTGGATATTTTATTAGACAATTCTTTAATTACCCTGGCCATATCTTCTACCCTGTCATTTGTGGATCTATTAGACCATGACGGACCTGCTTGTTCTCTAAAGCATTTAGTTTCTCGGTTTCCCGTTTCTACTTTAGATTTAAGCTTACCAAAAGCCATCATATTAGACTCAATTTCTACATCATCATCCTGCATTCGGTTTAGGGTGGCTCCCCTTCGAAAGCCCCGGTGAAAGTTATTTGGCCATGGGTTGGGACAGTTTAACCTCGGATGGGATTTTGTTATACAGTTTGTTGAATCTTTGAATAAATTCCATGACTGTTTCTGAATTCTTTTTTCTTCAAGACCCAAATTCGGTTAAATAATATAGGTGGTATTTTCTCTCGCCCCATTATCTAAGGAAAGCATCTTCCAAGGCGTCATAAGACAAGATAGATGTTGCAGGTAGACTCCGAAACCAAGTTTGGACCTGTCCTTAGAAGGTTTGGACAAGAAGCATCGAATATACGTCCTCATCTTCAATACCTAGGATGTCTATGGATTGATCAAAGAAATTAATATGTTCGGCTGCAGTCAAATTTCCTTCCCCAATGAATTTTGGCAAATTGTTTATATAATTTTCGGGAAGGTCATGCAGAGGAACGGGCAATACTAAGGGAGCGTATCTTGCTACAACTTTTGCAAACAATTTGGGAGGGGGGGAAGGCCCTTGGCCTCCAGCTCCTCCTGTAGGAGCTCCTCCCCCTCCCCCTCCTATAAACCCTCCACCTCCTCCTCCAGCAGCTGCCATCATTATTAGTGGAAAGTCATAAAGGGGGTTTTGGAAAATTAAAAGTGAATCTTTATTTTCTTCATGAAGAGAAAGATCCAGCGATGAAAGATAAGGAACGCGAGGACTTGGTTCCTCAGATTTGCAAGAGACAAAATCAGGAGAACTGGCAGGTGTGGAAACCAAATGTGTAACACACTCTTCAGAATTAGGTGAGGTCGGGAAATTTAACTGAAGGAAAGATGGTATGTCAATTGTCGACGAACCTTCAAGAGGGTCCTTTCCTTCGTGTACTAAGGGAATTATCGGATGAATCTCACTCCTATCCTTGGAGAAGTTTGACGTCAAATATTTAGTGTCAGAGAGAGGACTGTGCGAAGTTGAGGGTTCAGAAGAACTCTTAGTCTTCAGTTGTGGGGGTTTCAGTTTGTAGACTGCAGCGGTTGGCTTAAGAGAGCCTCTCACTTTTAGAATCTTCTTGGGATCAGTAACGGGCGTAATTTTCTTACCATATGGGTTTTGTCTGGTATTCCTTCGACTAGATGCCAATTTATTATTTGTGGAGTCGCCAAGTGAAAGATTAGGAAGGCTTAAAAAAGGTGTGTACTCTTTGTTCACTATCAAAGGGTAACACTTTCAACAAAATCAAATGTTGTTTTCCCAGGGAAAAAGATTTCGTAACTTCGGTCGCTGGCAACGGCGCCAAAAAGATGTTGTTCCAGAGTCTGTACTTAAGTCTTAGAAGTACAATGTCTAGGCATCCGAAAGTGGGTAAAGGGTAGAGAAGAGAGAAACGTCAACCTTCGGCAAGGGAAACTAGGGAAGATTTTGGTGTTGGCGTTTTCTAGCTTCCAACTGTTCCTGAATGTTTATATCATATTCAATCGCTGCCCATGAACGTTCGAGTTCAACCTGGGTAGTGGATGTTTTAAGAATGGTATCAAAAATGTTTAAGGCAATGTGCATTTGATTTGATAATCTGGGTTCGATATTGGGCTGAGTTGGTACAGGGACAGTCATGGAGGAACATTAAAATAAGAAAACTTCAGAGGGAAATTAAGTGTTGTCTCAATTCAGTCATATAAAAGAGAGTTTACGGTTTCAGGAATAAAACGGGGTGCAAATCAAAGGCTCTTTCCCGTAACTGGGTTATATTTTAATCAAATGTATGAGGTGGCAGAAAACATTTAGCTGTCTATCGAGTAAGGCTTCTATCAAGGGAGAACCTCACGTATAAACAGAAGAAGAATATGTAAAGAAATCACCTGATGAAGCATAAAATATATATAGAATTTTGAAAGTGTTGACTGGTCTTATACCTGTTGATAGCTGGTATAGAGGAAAAACAGTAAACAATAATAGAAAACCAAAATTCATTCACTATAGTAGAGGTTGTACTAAATTATAGCGAAGCATTCATCAGATGTGAATATGAAATGAAACGAAAAATGAGATACAAGAAAACAAACTCATAACACATTCGTGACAGAATTGAGAATCTTCAAATTTTCTTTGTATTAACTCTCAAAATGTAAAAACTCTGTTACAATTGACACAAAAGGGTCCAGCCCTGGTTCTTTCTTTCTATGGTGTATTTATACAGTTTTACAATAAGATAGAATCTCAATCATTGCAAAATGTTTAGTTATGATAGGGAGGAGAGAAATCGCTCCATTTATTCTTCTCTATCTTTACTTGGTTCCAGAAGCTTGTCCTCGTGCATGCTCGGTACAGGTGACACATCTTTCAACCAGCCGAGATATCAGTCGTGACGGTTCTGCTTGACAATTGACTTCAAAAGAGTAACAATCTCGGGCTAATTACAGCAGCCTGTCCTCTATCTGTCTGTCTACAATGTTGATAGCGCATAATTGCGTGCTTGGTTTAATCATACATTTGTCTATTTGGACTATGTCCGCCATAGTCACTTGGGAGATCTTGGCTAAATCTCTTTCCTCTTTTTCATTTAAATCAAGCGGGATTTTTTCCATATTCATTTGAATCAATGCCTCGACATTACCTCCGCTATCAATGCCTAGCAGATTACCATCTATAGAACTAAAGGCCTCTTCTAAGGAATTTGTGACCCTTTTGGCTTGCAGCTTACCTTCCGAGATGTTGTGTTCCCATTCTTTCAATAGAATGTTTCCTCTGGTTTTCTCCGAAATGGTAAACCTGGGAGTACTTCCTAAATTCCTGTTGTTTGTAGCTATCACAACCTCTTGAAAGGTGACCCGTGTTGCTCCCGCTTCTCTTTCCCTAGCAGATAAATTCTCCAAAACTTGATTTACCAGCAAACAGTTGTCCTGAATCACCTCTACTTTGGTGAGTAAATTTTGTTGGGTCGTAGAGAGTCTACTCCGAATCTCCATCTCCTGGGATTGGAACATCCCAATATTTATCACTTTGCTTTCGGCGATTTCCACCCTAGCCTACAGCTATTCGATCAAATATTTTTGTTGGCTCACTTACATCTAACCATCTCGAACCACCAGTTGTGCTTGTTCGAGCTTAGTCTTAAGCAGCTCTATCTCACTTTTATCGGCCAAACTTGCTTTCTCTATACCTACACTCACCTAGCCTTTGGCAGTCTCTGCTGCTATGGATAGTCTAGCTTCTAGGGTCTTGATGAGGTGATTTTTTCGTTTAAGCTGGTTTTTCAAAACCATGACTGAAAATTGGTTCGTTGTGGCATATGCACCTAATGTCCCAACTATTTTTGTTGCGAACTATTCATTCTTATTGTCCTTCTCATCAGTCATAACTTTGTATTTCTTGACTGTCGATTCCCCTTCCTGGTAGAATTCTCTCTTTACCACTTCTTTTCTTTTCTTATCGAAGAAGAACTCATTTGGAGGGATCTCTTCCACCCTTATAGGCCTCAACTCTTCATTGAAAATCCACCCTGCGTCAATATTTCCCTAATTCGACTGCAAGGGAGTAACCGATGTGATAGGATATCCGATTTTCTTTGTTGATTGTCCCGGAGTAGTAACCAGACTCTGCTTCTTCGGCGGGTTGGGAGTCTTTATCTCTGCTTTTGGACTCTTAGTTTTCTCTCCCTCATCCTGGTGTTTTTCTTGACCTGGAGTCACATTCTTGGAGCCTTCGACATCTTTTTGTTTCACCTCTGTTGTACTCAGATTCTCACCCCGTAATACTGCGGTAAGACAACTGCGTCGATGTTCTTGAAATTTTAGAACATCGACCCTCTTTTAGGTGCCAATGTCTGGATCTGAGCTAAAATCTCGGCATAAGATCTCGTGCCTCATAAAATGTCATCTAAGGGTGAATTTTTGTGCTCAAATCTCTTGAGCCCACAACTAGCCAAATGATTACTCACGACCCTTTGCGGATCGTGCTTCTTGTACTCAATAAGGACCAACTTTAGGTCTTCCAGGGCTGCTGCCTCAACTTTAGCATGCCCAAAATCTAATAAATAATATGAATTTAAATGAACAGGAAAAGGTGTCCATACCTTCTTTGAGTATCCCTTAAGCTCCTTGCTGATGCCACCAATTACTATTTGTCTAGCGACATCACGACAAGCCAGCTTGTTGGGAATGAATAATGGCAATGCATGTGGGGGAACAGAAGCCCCAAAAAATCTGAGATATGAGAATTTGACTTCTATATACTAGTTAGTTACGCTGCTCAAATTCGTTACTATACTGTCCGAGATCCTGGGTGGCGGGTGACCGAAAATAGTGGCATGCAGCGGTACCATCACCCAGTTGAAGATTTCATATATGAAATCTGTCGATTTGTTTTCCCACAATTTCGCATGATAGACGTGGATAGGCTCGTCTTCTGCTGGATTCCAACTCTAGCTCATTAATGGAAAAGGTGTTAGAAAGAAAACGACGTCCATAATGTATGTAGACATAAAAAATGAAGCAATTTTTCTGCTTTCTTTGTGCCTGATACTCTGTGACCCGACTGGTCAAGCTATCGGACATCATTTTCGCCCAGCCGAAGGAACAACCTTCGACGACTTGAAATATTAGAGGAAACCATGGAAGAAATAAATGTGAGAGGTCCTCTCTCTCGTATAATCTGCATGTCATCATAGCCACATACTTGTACTGCAGTTCTAAGGAAGATATTAATTATATACCATGATTGTCTGCCCTAAACTTCGCAGGGTGAGAAACCCAATCTTTTATTAAGCTAGACATGGTTTTATCATACTACACACATTCCTTCTTTTTGAACTCGTCCAAGAATTCGACACCATATGTAAAGTCGGACATTATGGGAAACTTATACATGGCTTGCAGATGTTCAGGCCTGAAAGTCCCGATGGTGACCTTCTACTCATTCATGATGGTTCTGGTTAGTATGTCCACATGGTCTAATTCCCATCTGACCATATCATAATATGGTAGTAGTCATGGCCTGGCTGCTACTTTATGCATTCCATATTGAATGATGATCTTATACTTGGTGGTTATGTCATCTTTTTCATTGTCACTGGAATCATCGGAATAATCCACTAATTCGGCCTGCAGAACATCAGAAACAAACGACCAATTCAGGACCAAGTCGAGACTTCGAGGTGAAGTATCAGCAATGTATGTGTAATATAGAAATTCATTTTTTATAATAAATAATAGTTCTATTTATATTCGAAAACTCGATACTTTTTAGAAGAGATATGTCAAATCATGTTTAGAAATAAATTTAGCCATAAAACCCGATATTTATTTGTCGATTCACCCTATTTCCTAATTAATGCCATAAATTTTGGCGGTTCAAAATGTCAATTGGCATAAGGAAGGATTTAGACTGCTTCGTAAACTATGCTAGCATCAAAACACGAGATATACTAATGGCTTAATTAATCTGGTTTTACCGAACTTAATTAATCTTTCAGTACTCATTGTATCGAGGATTTTTCTTTAACCCTTTGAACCTCTAACACCCGAGATTGTGATGATTGATTTTGGTTAATAAAAACACAATTGTGATTAGGATCTTAATTAATTATGTAATTATTTATATTCACCATATCGCGACTCGGAGCTTTGAAGGTAAGTTTCCGGGAAGTTTGTGTGTCGAACTGCGAAACCGCGAGATCGCGATAATAATTTTTAATTAAAAGAGAAGAAAAACTCAGATTAAGTGATTAATTAATTACGTTCATATCCTTATTGTGATTTCACAAGTCGGATCTTAGACAGTGTAACTTTTTAAAAAGAAAACGCCGAGTGGTGAATTGCCGACAGAACTTTACCATGGCTTAGATTTTACCTTTAACCTTGACACGGGTTACTAAAATAAGGACCTCGTGGTTTTGGCTATCGGGGTTACGACAATAAACTTTTGTATCTAATGAACGCTGAGGCGTGAAAACTTGATGACGTTTAATCATGATTTAGGAAAACTTTACTCTCGTTACTGCCTTGGGTGAAATTTTAAAATGATTTCACCGTTTCGTTGCTCAGGACTTGTGAACTACGTGATTTATAGCATCCAACCTATGAAATCCTGAGGTAGAAAAAAAAGGGGAAAAATTTTACGAAAATTAGAACTCGCCTCAAGAGTACAATAATTATCGTTGCTTGCGTGATAATACTTCAGAGATTTTGAAACCATAGCCAGAAAATACGAAAACCATCTTTCGATTTTGAGCATTAAGACATGAAATTTGAGACGGGTTAGAAAAACAAAGGTGGTTCCAACATAGGCTCCAACTAAGGATCCTTTTTTCTTGTAATACGGAAAGAACAGTAGACCACGTGCCAATATTGGGTAAATGGAGTACATAGCTTCAAAAGGAGAAAAGGTTCCTGAGGACAGATTATCGAAGGGGGAAAGAGACTTCGTTTTTTACCTTGAAAATATTTTTCAAACTCAGATACTCTTTTTAAACTTAGATGTAGTCCCTTTCATGACTTTCCCTTTCCCATTACTAAATTTAGGTCTGCCTTAAGACGATCAAAAAATTTCTAGGAGACCCAACAGATCTTGTGGCTATCATCTTGCATCAAAAGAAGAAGATTATGTCTTTTTAATTGGAAGTCTCGTCCGAACTTGGGATGTAGATTAGGTTTTAAAAATAATTGGTTACCAGAGTAGAGTGATATTCATGTATAACAGTCTTACAGATATCTCATATATTTCTTCACTGCCAGCAGGCCTGTTCAGTGCCCCGGTGAAGTTATCTGGCCCCTTTTATTGAATTTCCTTTCACCACTTCGGAATATATTTGTGCATTTAAATGTTGAGACGAGGGCAATCATTTCTAAATTTCATTTCATTGTCTCTTGCACTAGATGGGGGCAATCATTTCTGAATTTCCTTTCACCACCTGTCTTATAATTTTCTTTTTAGAGCACGAAGATGGGGGCAATCAGTTTGTATCAGGGCTGATATCTGTGTAATATTTTGCATTATAGGTCTGTCAACTTACTTTGATTACTCAGTACCAACCTTCCCTTGACCTTCACAACACCTTCGTTCTCAAGAAAAAAAAAAAGGAAGATAAATTTCTTAGGTCATTCTATTTGAGCAAGCTTCAATCCTCCGATATTGTTGAAAAACCTAGGAAAGTTAGGATCACTTTAAGCGTCTCTTCGTTTAGCAGGGGATCGAGGAGTTGTGAAGACCCATTTTCTTTCCATAATCTTCTTTGAGGCTCACGAGGTTGAAACGAAGACTCTAATCGCTTATGTGAAACGGAAAGATGTTGACTTTTTTTAGAAGGTAAACCTGAAGATAGAAAAGGGTGACAGGTAGTGACTTACGGACTGAAAATACAGAGGTCAAAAAATTCAAAACTGACTCTTGTAGATATTTTTCAGGGATACTTTACTTTCACTGACTGCTTTTAATTTGAGTGAATCGTTTAATTCTTCAGTTATTTATCAGTTTAAGAAACAACTATGTTATTTACCAGTTCAAATGATGTTGTTGTTTGAATGAGGTTACCTTGGCTTTCTTTAATAGTCTTTTAGAGCATGTCCTTTAGGAACTTTCATCTTTACCTTTTCGTTTCAATTTATTTGCATAATATCAAATTTCTTGGGTATCACCTATTTAAGCCGATTTATTTCTGACACCAACTTTCAGTTTACTTCTCCTTCTTGTTTTGTGTGCAGT
This sequence comes from Picea abies, assembly GCA_900067695.1. Taxonomy (NCBI): domain Eukaryota; kingdom Viridiplantae; phylum Streptophyta; class Pinopsida; order Pinales; family Pinaceae; genus Picea; species Picea abies. The sequence goes on from CBVK0100357673.1 coordinate 11,846, forward strand.
TGAAATCATGTAAGAGGCATATACGAAGATTATCGGGGCTATCTGAAAGGTGTCGAAAGTTCATGAAAGAAAAAGAAAATCAAAAAGCAATGTGTAAATGAAAATTATATATATGTATACAAAGTATATATATAAGTATACAAAAAAAAATTATTTATTTATTTATTTATCTTTTTTTAGGCGACTGTTACATCATATTATGCTTTAGATAATGCCCATTGACAGGGGCATTGAATATTTCACCGTCTATATTTTCCAGTAGGAAAGAATTTTTTCCCTCCAGAGACGAGACTCTGAATGGCCCATACCAGAGGTGGTCAAATTTATCATGTTTTGTTGCTTCTTCCTTTCTTGCATCCCACCTTAATACTAAATCACCTGGGAGGAAATATCTGTCTTTTTCTCTGTGGTCGAATAATGCCTTCATGTCTTCTTGTTATTTCAACAGCTTTTCATCTACTTCGACCCTATGTTGTTGAACCTCAATTAGCTGATTTATTCTCCTAGTGACATGATTGGGTTCTTCATTTTGATCTTGCCATAACTTCATCATTGGAAGCGCTAGGTTTATAGGTAGCACAACATATGTCCCATATACCATCTGAAAAGGCGAAATGCTGATAGACCTTTTTGTTCTTATGCGATTCACCCACAATGCGTATTTTAAGTGCACATGCCAAGACCTTTTGTTTTCATCCAATAACTTCTTGATTATATTTACCAGGCTCTTGTTAGATGAATCGGCCAATTCGTTTCCCTGGGGGTAATATGTTGTGGAATGGCCAAGAACGAAGTTATACTTTTGACAGAAGCTGATCATAGCCATAGATTTAAAGGCTTGGGAATTGTCTGTAACTATCTTTCGGGGGCA
>CBVK0100357674.1:0-12716 GCA_900067695.1 Picea abies
CTTCCAACACACGGTGCCAGATCTCTCACTGTAGAGACTTAGCGCTCCAAAAGGTTTTGCGGAGTGAAGCACTAGAGCAAGAACTGCCAGAAGTCTCGAAGTAAATCTAAGCCATTGAAGGCTGAGGACACGTGTTGACAGATTTAACACTTCAAAAAGTTAACAATTCGGAGGTTTGTGGTGTTGTGCACCTCCGAACACCCGAAGCTCAAAGTAAATCTCGACCATCCAAATCAAGAGGCCATGTGCAGGCAGATCTCTCGCTTCAGAAATACGGCACTCCTGAGGATTGCGCAAGCAAGCAAACAGAAATTCCCAAAGCCCGAGCTCCTGAAGTGAATCTTGGTCATCCAACTCAAGAGGACACGTGAAGACAGATCTCTCACTTCGAAGATACAACACTTCGGAGGATTGTTAGTACTATGCATTGAAAAGGCCCGAAGATCGAACTCCCGAAGTAATTATGGGTTGTAGATCTCGACAGAAAATTGGGACCATTGATCTCTTCCCTTGTTTGGAGATTCACGAGTTCAAAGGATTAAGAAATAAGAAAGAAAGATCTCTCGAAGGCCCGAAGTAATTGTGGACCATTGATTTCAAATCAATGAGGATCGTTGATCTTTGAAACAATTCTGTTATTCGACCATTTGACTATTCAGAGAAATTGAGACCTTTAGCGTCAAAATGCCCAAAGCCCAAAGTCTTGAAGCGCCTAGTTTTTAGCCCTCGGTCACATGAGAAGCTGAACTTCAAAATTTTTGAACAGAGCTTAGAGCTCTAACTTCGTAGATCTCATGCTCAGATAGTCATATCCAGCCAGATCGAAGCTAAAGAAGGAGTCTACCCCATGTTTTTCGGCCTGAAGTCACACAGAGGATTTCATAGACCTGGTTTTACGCGTAGGAAACAGGTAAGCACGAAAATCTCTAACAATTTTATTTTATTTTTTTCAATTTTTTTTAAGATCACCTTTAGCAATTTAGGACCAACACAAGGACCGATTCTTCTTGGAAAGAACTATGAATTTGGGTCTCTTGGAATAAGATCCTTCTTACAAGCACAAGAGTGTTGGGATCAAGTGGATCTTCACGACGTGGAACCAGATCCAACAGAGATTGCTGCCATGACCAATCAACAGAGAACTACTTAGGAAACACAGAGGAACAAAGAGAATAAGGCAAAATTATGGATTCAAAACTTAGTGGATGACTCTATTTTCTCAAAAATCACAGGCGCTGTTAGTTCGAAATAGGCCTCGGACATCCTTATATCATCCTACCAAGGAAATTATAGGGTTAAAACAGTTAAGCTGCAGACCTTGAGGATGCATTTTGAGACTTTAAAAATGACAAAGTCTGAAAACGTTGATCAGTTTATGACTAGAGTCATGGGAATTGTAAACCATATCAGATTGACTGGTGAAGCCATCCCTGATCAAATAATTGTTGAGAAAGTCCTCAAAAGTCTACCAAAGAAATCCGAAATGGTTGTTACAACAATCCTTGAATCTAAGGATATGCCAAATTTTTCAATAGATGAATTAATGGGCTCTCTATTGACACACGAAACCAGACTACATCTCGAAGAGGAGTCAATAGCCAATGCCTTCAAGACTCAATTCTCCTTCAGCAAAGGGAGAGGTAGAGGAAGAGGCAAAGGTCACCAAGGAAGAGGGAGAATTCCAAGCAACCATCACTCAAGTGAAGGTCGCAGACAACAGAACCAGAATAAGAATTTCCATCCTCAAAGAGGAAGAGGGAGAAGATCAAATGACAAATCAAGCATACAATTCTATTACTCCAAAACGTATTGGCACTATGGATCTGAATGATGGAAGAAGCAAGCAGATCAACTCTCAGGCATAACACATGTCTCAAATCATGAAGGAGAAACATTAGATGGTATGTTTCTCTCATGCCACAAGAGTGAAGAACAACACAAAGATCTCTCGATTGCTTGACAATGGATGAAACAATCACATGACAAGTAACAAAGATTTACATTCATGCATTGACTCTTCTATTTCATCTGATATTACTCTTCGAGATGATTCCTTAGTCAAAGTTCAAGGAAAAGGAAGTGTACCTATTCTTACTAAACAAAATGTAAAGAAAGACATAAACAATGTCTATCATGTTCCATATCTGAAACATAATCTATCAAGTGTAGGAGAACTAATTGAACATGGCTATAAGGTACTTTTTTAGGGAGCATCATGTAGGATATATGACAAAACCCCCAATAGACAGTTGATTTATGAAATCCACATGACTAGGAATACAATGTTTCCCCTGGCCCTCAGAAATGCAAATTTAATCCAATCTTATGCACAAAGTGCATCCACCCCTACTGAAACTATGGTTGGGCATGAAAGATTTGGACATCTACCCTTTTAGAGTCTAAGCCTTCTATAGATGAAATCCATGGTCAAAGGTCTACCTGTCTTTAAAGAGAAAAATACCCCATGTGAGTCTTGCATTCTTGGAAAACATAAGCGAACTAGTTTTCCACAGTCCTCCACTCAAGCCAAACAACACTTAGAGCTGGTTCAAACTGAACTTTGTGGACCAATGCAAACAAAGTCAATAGGTGGTAGCGTTTATTTTTTAATGTTTATTGATGACTTTAGCAGGAAAATATGGATCTATTTTCTTAGACACAAGTATGAAACTTTTGCAAAGTTCAAAGAATTCAAGGCTGAAGCTGAAAAATAGAGTGGGAAATATGTGAAGAGTCTCAGGTCATATGGAGGAGTAGAATACAGCTCCAAACAATTTGCAAATTTCTATAAATCACAAGGCATTGTCCTGCAAACTACAACCAGGTATACTTCACAACAAAATGGAGTGGCTGAAAGAAAAAATTAGACAATAATAAACATGGCAAAAAGCCTTGTTAGAGAGAAATGTCTGTCAAATCTATTTTGGGATGAATCAATAGCATGCTCAGTTTATCTCATGAATAGATCTCCAATCCCCAGTCTCAAGATGAAGGTCCCTCAAGAAGCATGGAGTGGGACAAAGATAAATGTTGCTCATTTAAGGACATTTGGACGCATAGCATTCACTCACACACCTTCTGAATTGAGGAAGAAACTTGATGATAGAAGTGAGAAATGAATTTTTGTTGGCTACAGTGAGACATCCAAAGCCTACAAACTCTACAATCTGATTTCAAAGAAACTAATTCTCAGCAGAGATGTCAAATTTCGTGAAAATCAGTTATGGAAACTGAAAATTGACCTATGGACAGTCAAAATCCATTTCTGCCACTTCCTGAAAACACAGAAAATTTAGGACAACAAACAAATCGGCCTCCCCTTCCAAGATTGCAGGTACAAGGACAACATGAAAGTCCTCGTGACAACTCTACTTCAATAAAAAATTCATCCTCTGAACTTCAAAATCAGAGAACTCGAAGCTTGAGAGAAATCCATCAATAGTTGGATGATATTGATCAACACAATTTTTTTGCATTAATGTCATGTCAACATACATCTTTTAAAGAGTAAGCTAAAGAGCCCCATTGGGTTCAAGTCATGAACCAACACATTGAATCCATTGAGAAAAAAATTACATGGGATCTTATTGATCTACCCAGACACAAGAAAAGTATTGCTGTCGATTGGGTTTACAAAACTAAACTCAATGAAAAGGGGCAGATTGAAAAAAGACAAGGCAGGACTTGTTGCCAAAGGATTCTCACAACAACCAGGCATTGATTATGGTGAAACTTTTTCTCCAGTAGCAAGGTTGGACAGTGTAAGGACTCTCTTATCCATAGTAGCTCAACACAAATGACAAGTATACTAGACGGATGTTAAGTTAGTTTTCTTGAATGGTATCCTAGAAGAATAGGTCTATGTGGATCGACCACCAGGATTTGAAGTCAAAGAGCATCCAACCAAAGTGTGTTGGTTGAAGAAATCCTTGTATGGCTTAAAGCAAGCTCCAAGAGCTTGGTACAACATAATTGACACTTACTTGATCAAGAGTGGTTTCAACAGAAGCCAAAATGAGCCAACTCTATACACTAAAACTGATCAGCAAGGTAAAATTCTGATTGTATGTTTATATGTTGATGACTTGATATATACTTGAAATCTTGAGTTAACTAGTTTTAAACATTCCATGCAATCTGAGTTTGAGATGACAGATCTTGGCATAATGACATATTTTTTGGGGATTGAGGTTGACCAATCAATCAAAGGAATTTTTGTATGTCAACAAAAGTATGCAGCAAACATCATCAAAAGATTTCGCATGGAAAACTGCAATCCAGCAGAAACTCTTATACCCTTAGGCACAAAATTGAGCAAGAAAGATGAAGGCCCTACAATGGATTTTACCCTATACAAAAGTTTAGTAGGAAGTTTGTTGTATCTTACAACAACTAGGCCTGATATTATGTATGCAGCCAGCTTTGTTTCCAGGTTCATGGAATCCCCCAAAGATTCTCACTAGAATATGGAGAAAATGATTTTGAGATATGTTGCAGGCACTCTCAATTTTTTCTTATGGTACACTTAATCTGAGGATAATCATTTCTCTGGTTACAGAGACAGTGATTTTGCAGGCAGCCTAGATGACATAAAAAGAACCTCAGGACATGCTTTTCACCTTGGCACAAACCTGATTTCTTGGGCATCAAAGAAGTAGCGCATTGTCTCAATATCTTCTGCAGAGGCAGAGTATGTCGCTGCTACCTCAACTTCTTGTCAAGCTGTGAGGCTGAGAAGAATATTGAACGATATGTCACATACAGAAAATGAGCCAACTCCTATCTTCTATGACAACACTTCAGCAATTGCTTTATCCAAAAACCATGTGTTTCACAAGAAAAGCAAACATATTGAAACTCGCTTTCACTTCATACGCGAGCTATTCAATAATGGTGACATCGCACTTCAATTTTGTTGCTCACGAGATTAGCTCACAGACATTTTTACAAAGCCACTATGAAAATCCATTTTTGATTTTCTGAGACAACACTTGGGCATTATCAGTGCTGATTTTTGTAACTGTTGATTTTAAGAGGGAGTGTTAGCTATATCTGTAACCTCAACAATATGTGACTGTACACTACCAACTGTCCTGGCCAGCTGTACGATTGTTTCTTGATTTTCTTGATTTACTGAAGCTTATTTAGCTCAACTCTTTTCCCTTAATGAATTACACTTTGCTCATTCCTGCTTTCCAATTTCGTCTTCTTTGTATTGTCTTCTTTTCTTCTCATATTGTCACTACCCAATCTGAATAAATAAAACTAGTGAAAGAAACCTCCTCCTTCAAGAGTAGTGTAGAAGAAGATCATATGTGCCCTTGTCATACTTCAAAATACGTTTTTCTGCCTTCCCATGTTATTCCTTGACATACTTCAAAATATGTTTTGCTGCCTTCTAATGTTATTCGTGAGGCTCATCAATGTCCCTTAAGGCTGACATCAAAAGCAATGTTGGGTATGCTACCTTAATACTTTTGGCTGCCTTTCAATGTTTTTCGTGCGGCTCATCAATGTCCTTAAAGGTTGACAAGAAAAGAAAAGTTGGGTATGCTATGTGTTAAGTAGAGGAGATTCCCACCATCTCTCTAAACAAAGTAGCATCTAAAGATGGAGAAGCACACAAAGTACCATCTAAAGATGGAGAAGCACACTATGTAGTTGACTTGACACCATATACAATGGGAGTTGGTGCAATCCTGCAATCCTCCTTGTGGGACCTCCAAACGAGGTCAAAGGAAAGTTTGGGTTATGATAAGAATAAGCTATCCTCTTAACTAATATGTTTTACTCTTAACTACTAGCAGGGAGCCTAAGTCCACCATGTCAAATGTTGTTAAGTCCACCATGTCAAATGCCTACATTATTTATTGTTAATGTATAAATCAAGTTAATGGAGTTTCTAGATCATCCACATAAACATAGATGATTTTAGGGGCTAAATTTGGCCAATGGGCTAATTTTCCATGGTTTTCCCCAAAAAACGATTAGCAGAATAAAATTATTTTACCTTAAAAATGGCCAAAATTTTATAGAAACTATATAAAATCCTTAGAAATTTGAATATTTTAACAAAACTATCGCCAAACATTTTAAATTTTGCATATTAAGGACTAGTACGATTAGCCTGTGTTTTTACTTTTTAATATAAATTTACATCCTTAATATTATCCTTCCACATAAAAGATTGGAAGGAAAATGTCTCCATCAACATGTCCCATGATCATACACATAAAAGATTGGACATTCAATGTCTCCATCTACATGTCCCATGTACAAGTTCTAATTGATAATGGATGATATACCAAACTTAGTCCATAAAGTGACCTCTTCAACCTACAAACAAGTGTAAAAGATTTGTAAGTGTGCACAAAACTAAGTTGTTGTTGCATGCAAATCTCCTCATGCAAGTATCCATTAGAAAGGGCGCTCTTTACATCCATTTGATGTACCTCCCAACATAATGTTGCAGCTGTAGAAAGAAAAAGTTGAATTGTATAAATCTTTACTACAATAGAACATGTCTTAGAGTAATTGATGCCCTCCTTATTTGAGTAACTCTTGACTACCAATCTTGCCTTGTGCTACTTAACTTCAACGTCCCATTTGAACTTATTTTTGAATATCCAACTACATCAAACAACATTCTTTGATAGAGAAACAAGTATTAGTTCCCATGTGTCATCCATGAAGCCTCCCTTTAGTGAACCAATGACATAGCAAGTTCCTTCGCGGGATATTAAGGAATACCCCTAATTTCACTAGATATTGAAAAATATCTCCTAAAATCATTTTGTTGAACCCCCTTTCAATACATCTTTCCAATAAAGAAACCCCTATTTTTACTAGATATTCCATATTTTTTCTAGATGACCCTTCTTATACCCCTAAATACCTATAAACCACCCCATATCCTACATTCCCCCAATACCTAGAATCTGTTGACCCTATTTTTCATAGTTTTAAAACCCCCTCTATGACTGAACCTGATAAGATATTGATAGACAAGGCGAATCCCCACTAGTGCCATCCTAGATCAAAGAGTTATTGTCCATTTTCATTGCATTATTCTACCTTGCTCACCTCTGGCTTCTTCATATGTCTCTAGATTACATGTCGCCATGATCTTTTCCATGAGAGAAATCTTTGGATCTCATGTCTCGTGATCTTTGACATGAGAGAAAAATTAGCATGCTAAAATTCTTCTTCTCATTTTTATTATCATTTGAGATTTTAAATATTGTACATGGGTTTCCAGGAGTCATTCAAGTCTAGTGCTTCCACCATCTCAACCTCAAGCATTATGAAAACAACCAGAAAGTAGTGACTTCGACTGGGTGCTAAATGTTTGAATGAATTCTTATTCAATCACCATCTTAATCTGAAATATGAATCAATTCTCTTTACAAAACCATAGTGTTTTATAGTCATTTTCAACACAACCGTAAAAGTCTGCAAAACCTATTGAGAGAGTTTTCACTTAATTGTCCTAAAGCTAAACTGCATTTTGGTCTTCTCTAGTAGTCAATAATGGAATGTCACTTGGCCCTTTTTTAAATTGCTCGAACTTTTTTCAGAATTGGCAAGTGTAAGGGCTATGCATAGTACTATATAGTATAGCTTGTTATGTTTACGAGATTGAAGCAACTACAAATGCTTATGGTGGATTTTTAAATTTAATATATTTTTTTCAGTGTTACCGACATCAACAATGAAAAAATAACGTCAAGGGTCTGAAAAACAAATATCGACAACATCGGGGAAAATATTGGAAAATGTCGCAAGAACGAAAAAAATACAAAAATATTCATTTTTAATTTTTTTTTTAAATATCTAAAGCATCAACAACATCAAATAAATGTATTTCCACACAAATATGAAAAGATAACTCATATATAATATGTATAAGATGTCTACTAAACTCGAATACATCATAGTCTACAGATCAACAATGAATCATGTCCCGAGTCTAAAGCCTCAAAATATCATCAAAAAATACAATAAGTGACAAATGTATCTCATCGTCATGAGTCATTTACAATGAAATCAAATAAAGTCTAATGATTCCCTCTGCCCTTTTTACGAGAAAAGGTGATAGCTTTTCGTTTAGAGAAAGAAGCCATTGGGGCTAGTAGTGGACTCTAATGTCTTGTAGAAGAAGCATGAGCTAGACTCTAGTGTCCTCTACTGGTGTTACTGCTAATTAGAACTCCCTCTGTCGGAGTCCATGAAGATGGTGGCTGACTTTGCTTTGTAACATCCTCCTCCTTTGCCTCCTCCTCCTTTTCAACTGGCCCCTCTACCTCCCCTTCTATCCAATCAGGCATCAATTCCAAGATAGGTCTCTTGGACTCAACACTCCATTCAACACCGATGGCAATCTGTTCCAATGAAATGGCATCCACATCAGGGGTTTTCTGAATTTGCGTCACCAACAATCGAAGGTTGTAGTAGACATATACCATGTCATTGATGCGTTGAGATTCAAACATGTATGAGGGGCATAAAATATAAATTAATAATAATATTATAATTTATAGTACAATATCTAGAGTATAGAGGGTGAAACGAAATAAAATAATAAGTTTATAATGAAACATTTTATTTGAATATTTGTAACCTGTTGCGCTTCTTGGTGTGTATTTTCTCAAATCCACTCGAGTTGATCTCACATCTTGAAGAGCCACGTGTTTGGATAAGCACCTGAATGGAAAGTTTTTGTAGATGGGGTACTCTACCACCATAACTTGTCCACCAAGCATCTACAACAAATCAATGAAACATAAGAAAATACATTGAAATTTGAAAGTTAAAAGTTGAAACAAAGTTGAAAGAAAAAACATTGAAATTTGATAGTTGAAATTTGAAATTTAATGAAGCTTACCTAACATTTTTCTCTTCCTATCAGCTATAGCTAGCTGAAAGCCAAAACTCCCACCATACATCCTATATATTTCCTTTTCTTTGGAAATCTCTACACGTTCTTCATGACTTAGCAACATTCTCTCAACACATGTGAGGAATGCTTCCATAACCTCAACATCAAATCTAAAACCACATGAGTAAAAGAATGTAGGATTGAGGTAGATCTCTGCAACATGAATCGAGTGATGAAGTGTATTGTTCCATCGCTAATCAATCACTCTCCATATCTGTAGTTGTTTATGAAATTCATCATCTCCCTTGTCATCATAGTAGGCATGGATGGCTTCTTTGGCCTTATACATGGCCTCATACAAGTAGCCCATTTTGGGCTTGTCTCCATCAACCAATCGAAGAACATTTACCAAATTTTTTCTAATGGAAACCACCTCCTCCACTGGCAGCCAAAATCTCTCCTGGTATGACACTAGCTTGCATATGGCCTCCCCCTTTGTTTTATGACTAAATGATAAATCATCTCACTCATGTGAAACAAACATCATTTTAAGGTCTCGCATACAAGCCAATATAGATCGAAGAGATATGAAGCTAGTGGCAAAGCACGTGATTGTAAGACGCACCAACTCCCTGTTATTTGTGAATCTTCTCATCAAGCTAAGCACAGACGCATGATTATATATGAATTTTGTGATGCTCTTAGTCGATTCAACAATGTCCTTGATATAAGGAATTTTTCCCATATTTTATAAAATCAAATCTATACAATGAGCCCATGGAGGGTGTAGTTTTTGATGTGTAGGACCATACCCAGCGGACAGGTGCCAGTCGACCAGTACACATGGGGATATGATTAGCTCGAACCTCCATGGGGCTGAAGAGCCCATCAGATGGTCGCTGGGATGGCAGAGACAGGACAACGATGTGATGAGCCACTACACGAGAAGGAAGAAGGACGTTCCACCAGGACACTTTGGCAGAGCCCAGCCTAGGGGGATCACCCACTGCAGATGGGACGTGTGCCTTTGATGGATAGGACGTCACCTGAGAGAGCTGGGCGTTGTCTGGAGCATGTGGCAGTGTGCTGAGGTCATTTGGCACGTGTGGCGGCTTGGAGGAGCCCTAGAAGGGCCAACGTTTGGTATTATGAATGCTAAGTTTGCCCAAAAAGGGCCAACGTCTCCCTCAGAAGGGCTTGACGTCCCCCTTTTAGCTCATATTATGACATTTTCTAGCAGATTAATGTAAAAACAGTGTACAATTGTTAGTTAGCCTTGTCGGCTGTTTTGATGACCTATTTTTAAAATTAAAGGTCATAAGATTGATATAAATGGAGGACATTGCCTCTCATTTTAAGGATAACATAACTCACTCTCTTGTGAGAGACACACTTTTAGTCTTTGTCTTGGTATTTTGGCTCTTGGAAGTGAGATGCAACTCTTGTTTGGAGGATTTTCTTGGCATATTATGGTGTTTCTCTCATTGGGAGGTTTACAACTAGGGTATGATGAGCATTCTTCATGATTTGTAAGTGTATTTTTCATGCAAAAACTCTTGAATGAATGGTTGTAGGTTAAATCTCTTGCATTTGTTACTATATTGCTGTTACATTTCTTAATCTTGAAACCCTAGGTAGCAAGCACACAAGTAGGTCCTTGCTATATGTCCCCATGCTTGAGAAACTTGTTTCAGCCATTGATTAAGGAAGATATAGCCTAGCCGTTGCTACACTAATCATCCTTTTTCTGAGTTAGCTTTGAAATATAGGTTGAATAAAGGTGACGTACTAGGCCTATTTGATTCTACGCCTAGGGTTTTAACTTTTTAGGGTTTGAAGAGCCTTGCTTCTGCAACACTTTTTTCCCTTAGACTTGTGTTTTAATGCTAGCCATTTTGCCAAGAATATTTAAAGAAAGAGGAAGGAACATGAGGCCTTGCTTAAGCAACACCGGAATGAGCCTCCTTCCCTTAGGGTTTTGATTCTAGGGCCCTACCATTGCAGCACCATAGAACCTAACTCTCTAGTCTTTAGATTTTGATCCTCCCGAGATCTTGCCCTTACTTTTGACTCCATAATACCCTAAGGCACTGGTTTTTCTCTCCAACGTTGAGCTTGTTGTGCAAAAACAATCTTTCAAAACTCTCAAATTTGAAACCCTAACTAACCCTAATGTCTACTAACCTAGCAATTGATGATGACATCATGCCTTTATTAAGCTTTTGGTTGATAGAAAACACTGTGGCTTGGTCATCCAATGATAGACATTGATATATTGGTAAATTTCATTGGCTTATTTGCAAAACATTGACCTCCTTTGTCTATTATACTAACCCTAGAAAAAGCTGACATCATCTCTAGCATACCTGACGCAACAACTTCTTGTATATGAGCAATCAACAACATTTAATGCTTTGATTTAATTCAAGGATTGATTATTAGATGCTATATCATTCCGGTGTTTATTGACAAAGTGATTATATGCCATTGTCATTATTGCAAACATTGACTTCGTCAATATTTACTATTGTTTATGGTCATGTACATTAAATATTGATAGTCATTGATTAATGAAGTATTAACCACTATTGCATGTACTAGTTGTTGACCGCCTGTTTAACACAGAGGTCAACTCATTTTCATGAAGATTATTCTATGTCAGAGACAGAGATGGTTCTACTGGGTGTTTTATACACCAACACTTAAATTTTTGCAAGCGGGATTTCCGCACCCCTGCGAGGGTATGTAATGTAATAATGTTTGCATGGATCATAGTTAGGTCAGGTACCTTGGATGTAGACATCAGAGGAGTTCCTTTCATCGAGGGTTTTTTCATCTCAGGGGGTTAATGTGGCCTAACTAGTCAGGTTAATCTCCATTGAGTTTTTCCCTCCCAGGCTTCCTCCAAAGTGGTGGAAGGCGCTCTGATGATCTCGTTCATTGAGTAACCTCTTAGGATTATTGTAAATGACCATGCCAGGCAGTGTCTGAAGTTTTGCGGAATTCCGTCGAGTCTAGAGTAGTTTTTTATAATTAATTAAATTATTTAAAATTTAATTAATTAATTATTTTTGAGCTTAATGATGTAAAAACTTCGTCTTTGGGAGAAAGATAGGGGTATTTGTGCTCAAAATGAATGGAATAGCACTCCCTACACCCGCTGGCCAAGTTTCAGCTCAGTCGGACTAATTTTGCTATGTCAAAGTCCACTTAGAGTCAGTTAGGGAAAAAACAACAATTTTAATTGCTAAGGTGATATTATTAAAATATCACAAAATCATTGTAATTTTGAGTTAGTGAGTGGATGTAAAGGTGGAAAATGAACAAGAAGAGACCCTCCTAACCTACCCAAACCCATCCTAACCTTTTCCCAACTTAATTCAACCTATTAATTCACTTTTCGACCATCTTTTTCCTTGCCCTAAGGGGGAATTCGACCCTCAACTAACTAAACCCCTTGAATTCCTCCTTGGGGACTTCAAGAGACACTCCACACATGTGGAGCGCCCCCCAAGACATACCAAAACCCTAACCCAACCCTTTCCAACCTATTCTAACCCCTTACCCACTTTCTACACTCAAAAAACATGGCCCCTAGGGCAAGTGACGTTTTTTTTTGGTGGAGGTTGTTATGACTTATTTGGGGCCCCCTCTCATGAGTTATGACTCCCTTTGACCCCCACTTTAATTCCTAGAATGATTCCACTCCTTTTCTTTCATTAATTCCCCTCCATTTCTTTATTTTGACAATTTTTTGGGCCCCTCCAAGAGGAGTTACGCCCCCTCTCTTCTAGAAACTCCACAAATGATTTTTTAAAAAATTATTTGGACCTCTCAC
>CBVK0100357675.1:0-12716 GCA_900067695.1 Picea abies
GGACCAAATCCCCTTTTGCAAATTGGTCATCGGACAATTATAAAGGGAAGAATAAGAAGTCGGCCCCAGCAGTTATTATGGAAGACCCAGAATTAATTAAAGGTGGGTTTACCCACCCAGAGTGAGAGGTCGGCCCTTCCAGTTGTGACCTTTCACATGTGCCAGTGTTGTATAAATAAGAGGCTAGTGCCTCACTTCAAACACACAACTCACTTGCTCATTTTCTCTTATGAGGCAAGCTGCAATTACCAAAGAGAGGAGGAGAAGAGTGGCGCATATCTTGGGGAGGACTTTCTGTATTGGTTTGAGTTATCTCTTGAACATTGTTTAAGCTATTTATGATAAGGAAGTTTTGTTGGGTTTTCTTCCCCTAGAGGGTTTCCCAGGATAAATGTTGTGTCCCTTGTGAATGTGTATTTCTCAGTGATCTTGTTCTTATTATGATTTTATCTATTGAAATGCAAAGAACTATAATAATGGCATAAACATTAACAAATAGTTCTTCCTTTACACATGAAAAAGTAAATTTAGGAACTAAAGATAACCCACAGTGCATCAATTTGGGAATAGGATGTTCTGAGTAAGAAAAGACAACATTTATTAAGTTGTTTAAGGAATTTAAAGATGTCTTTGCTTGGATATACGACGATCTAAAGACCTTTGATCCTAACATCATACAACACATTATTCCCATGAAACCCCAGACCCAACCTTTTCAACAGAAGTTAAGAAAGATGCACCCAAAACTTGAACCAACAGTCAAGAAAGAATTAAACAAACTCTTGAATGCTAAAATAATCTTCCCGGTAAGACATACAAAGTGGGTCTCTAATCTTGTCCCTATAAGGAAGAAGAGTGGTGAAATCCGACTATGTGTCGATTTCCAAAATTTAAACCGAGTGTCTGATAAAGACAACTACCTTGTTCCTCCCATGGAACAGATCCTCCAACAAGTATCTGGTTCTGAAAGATTATCGATGCTGGATGGTTTTTCAGGGTATAACCAAGTCCTTATGTCTCCCCTAGACCAGCTCAAAACCACTTTCCGTACTCCATGGGGTACCTATGCTTATAAGAAAATGCCCTTTGGGCTCATAAATGTCAGTGCCACCTTTCAGAGAGCGATGGATATCGCTTTCTGCGGCTTAATCAATCAATCTGTAGCAGTTTATCTAGATGATGTCATTGTCTTCTCAAAGAATAAAGGAGATCATCTAGCTCATCTAAGATCTGTTCTACAACGATGTCGTAAGTATGGTATTTCTTTAAATCCTAAAAAATATGTCTTTGCAATAGAACTTCGTAAGCTCCTCGGATTCATTGTATCAAATGAAGGGATGATTATTGACCCTGAAAGATCCCAAGTCATTTCAAAACTGCCCCCTCCCTCTTCCAAAAAGTCCATGCAATCTTTCTTAGGTCAGATAAATTTTGTTAGAAGGTTCGTCCCCAGCTTTTCAGAAATGGTTAGACCATTACAAAATTTAATAAAAAGGATGTGTAGTACCATTAGGGACCTATAGAAAGTAAAGCTTTTGACTCAATAAAAAAGGCTATAGTAGATTCTCCTTCCCTAATGAGCCCTGATTTTTCACGAGATTTCACTCTTTACACATTCGCCTCTTATCGGTCTTATGCTGCTGTGCTAACCCAAAAGAATGCTGAAAACAATGAAGTCCCAATTGCCTTTATGAGCTCAGCCTTTAAGGCAGTAGATCAGCAGGCTTATGCTGTTTTTAAAGAAGTAAAACACTTTCGATCTTATCTACTGAAATCTAGGACGAAAATCATTGTCCCTTACCCTGCTGTCAGAAATTTGTTAGTACAGAAAGAACTGGGTGAAAAAAGGGCAAACTAGGTCACATCCTTACAAGACTATGACATAGAAATTACACCAGCACAAATTGTTAGAGGCAAAGGTTTGTGTAAATTGGTTGTTGATTCAGCTATAGGACAGCAGAATGAAACTGATATGTCACTTCAGGACCAACACAATCAAAATCAAATCTGATGTGCATGAAACCTTACTAGTCCTTGGTATAGTGACATCAAGTTTTATCTAATACACAGATTAGCTCCCCGGCACCTTGATCCAAAAAAGAGGAGAGCACTAAGATTAAAATCTGCTTCTTTTCAGCTAGTAAACGGTATTTTTTTTTGCCAAAATTTCGATGGAATACTTATGCGATGTCTAGAAAAAGATGAAGCAGATAAAGTCTTATTGGAATTACATGCAGGGGAAGCTGGTGGGCATTTCGGTGGAGACACCACTACCCACAAAGTATTAAGAGCAGGGTATTACTGGCCTACTCTTTTCAAAGACGCCCATGCCTTATGCCACAAGTGTGTAATCTGTCAAAAGGCATATGGACGAGTACAGAAGTCAGCATTCCCGCTACAACCAGTTTCGGTAGACTCCCCTTTTCAGCAATGGGGCCTCGATATTATAGGCCCAATCAACCCTACATCCTTGCAGTAGCATAAATACATCATAACAGCCATAGATTATTTCACCAGATAGTCCGAGGCTGCGTCATTAAAAGTTGTAAACACCAGCCAGGTAATATCCTTCCTAAATTCAAATATTATCACTCATTTCGGTATTCCTGAATGCCTAGTATTTGATAATGCTTCCTATTTTTCATCTCTCGAAATGAGTGATTTCGCTTTAGAAAAAGGAATAAAATTAAAATACTCTGCCAGCTATTACCCCCAAGGCAATGGTTTGGTGGAATAAACTAATAAAAACTTGATCAAGATCATCAAGAGAACGATCTCCGAAAACCACAAAAAATGGCATAATGCATTATTTAATGCAATCTGGGTTGATAGGGTAACTCCTAAAACTGTTGTTGGTAATTCCCCCTTTTTCCTCGTTTACGGCAGGGAAGTGATTCTTCCACCACATGTCCTTCTCCCATCTCTGCAGTTATTGCAGAAGGTGCAAGAAGAAGATTTTCCTCCCTTGGAAAGTCGGATTAACGCTTTGCTGAAGTTAGAAGAAGTAAGGGCTCAAGAAAAGCAAAAATTGGATCAACATCAACTCATTGTCAAAAACTGGTTTGATTCCAATTATGCCTCAGACAGACATTTTGAGGTAGGTGATCTTGTCCTTAAATGGGACAAACCTCATGAGGGGAAATGAGAGCATACCAAGTTACAAAACCTGTGGTTGGGACCATTTTTAATTGCTGAAAAACTAGGTCCCAGTTCTTTCCGTCTCCAGAATTTAGAGAGACAGCCAGACACCTTTCCGGTGAATGGCCAAGCTCTCAAAATGTATTTTACCTAACGACTCTCCAATACACCTTTTGTACATATTTTTCTATTTGGATTTCTTTGCTTTCCAATTTTTCTTTGTTGTTTTGTTTTGTTTTCATTTTTGTTCATCGGTCCTTTTGAGTCAAACATCCCTGTATTACAGTGTAGCTCAGACAAAGAGAAACAGAATGATTCATCTCAAAAATAGTTGTCAAAGGCTGTCGGAACATCTATTACTTTCCTTCTCTGAAATTGTAGGCTGGTTAAAGGTGTCATTTTGTTTGAAAGTCGATTCCTTGGTTTCAATCTGCACTTGAAAGTATTCATGAATATCTTTAAAAGGTCTCTTTACGTTGTCCCTACTCTTTAAGAAAGCAACTCAATGATGTCTCCCTGTCCTTGAAAATTAGTTCCATCAATGAACTGTTTTTCAGATCTTGATGAAAGTTTGCTAGAAAAATTTAAAGGCCTATGGAAATATTAAGTTGTGTTAAAAAACTGGAATTTTCAGCGTCACCCCACTCTATTGAATATCTTTAAAACTATATCAGAATGTGAATAAACTCTCAGAGAGCTATGGGAAGTGTTTGTAAACCCGTCGGGACACTGAACAGGTCTGTTGGCAGCGGGTAAATGCATGCATGACCCCAAGATAACTTCGTCGAGGTACTGAACAGACCCGCTGGCAGCGAAGCGATGTCAGGTAAAAGAAAATTCTCATGTATAAACCTTGTTTTGGCCATAAGCATCCTTCATTGTGATTTGGAATTTCTTGGACAGGATACAGACGTTAGAGTGGGTTAATTGACATCCCTGTCGAGGCTATGGACGCCTGCTAGCAGCAGTGGCCCTGTCAACAGTATTGGAGATTTTAGCTTAACATCGTGGCTTTCTTTTGTTAATTTTTTCACCAGATTTGATTCTTTTAAACGAAAGGTATCTGAAACTGGGTTGTGTCTTGTTGTTTTTTTTTAAAGATGTTTAATAACCTTGCAGTTGTTCCTCGATTTGAATTTTTTTATAATTCTCTAACCCGAACTAGTTCGTATTGCAGAGATAATAGCTTATCCCAGCATGTTGCCATTGTTGGCAACTCAACATGTTTGTTAACTTTTTATACCAATTAATTGATCTACATAGCTACCTAACTGGAGTCATTTATTTTTATTACTCTTCATGACGCGATTTTCGAAACGACAGTTGAAAGTTGTCGTTGTTTCCTATTATTTTCTTTCATGCTTCGTTCATGACTGGAAGCATGAATACTAAGCATGAAAATTTGTGATTGTGTTACCTTTCTATTCTAAAATTTCATCAAAGGAAAATTGTTCATACAGTTTATTAATGAAGTTTGGTTCCTTGCCATGTAGAGTTACTCTCTTTGTTTCGATCCTTTCAACACCAAACATGCTTAGAGATTGATGGTTATAT
The DNA here is from genome assembly GCA_900067695.1 of Picea abies. Lineage (NCBI taxonomy): Eukaryota > Viridiplantae > Streptophyta > Pinopsida > Pinales > Pinaceae > Picea > Picea abies. The sequence continues at coordinate 4,693 of CBVK0100357675.1, forward strand.
AAACAAAAGACCACCACGATTTGATTTTTGGTATGGTTTTGTTTGATTCTTGGATTTACATTTCTTTTGCTAAGTCTTGGATTTTCAACTTACCCAAACCTTGTGATAGAACCCACAATGCGCGCACTTATTTTTCATTTTAATGCTTTGGTATTAGACTCGTACTAGATGCAAAGGTGGCATTACAATTTGCAGGCAGACATCATTCCCGAGACTGGCCTTGGGATTTTCAAACCCTCTTCGCATGCATTTCAATAAACACCCATCTAATCGTTATGAGTTTATGTTCATACACCGTTCACTGTTGGAATTTCATGGGCTCAGGTTATGGCTTTGGACTGTCTTGAAAACCCTCTCTGTGTGTTGTGTCTGATTCGTTACCCTTTCATCCATAATGGCTCCTATTGTGAGAGTTGAACCAAATGGCATTCAAACTCTGCTCTTATATGACGATGCCATAGAAGATTTGGAGAGAAGTGGTTGGCTCGCTTTCATTAGGAAGTTTTAGGGTTTCAATTTACAAGTTGCCCAGGAATTTGCTTTCTCCTTTGATGGGTGTAGAGCGAAGGTGGGTGATGTACAATTGGAGGTTACAGAGGATTCCCTGAGTCAAGCTACAGGGCTACCTACAAGCGGTCAAAGGTGGTTTAAAAATGCAAAAGTGGAAGAAGTTCCTTGGAGCCTATTGTTTACATCTCGGAAAATAAAAGGGTGTGATAAAGGTATGCCCATTTCCTTCCTAAAATCTCAGTGGCACGATTTTCTCGTTGTGGTAAAGCAAGTTGTTACCTATGAGGGACATTTCGGGCTTGTGTTTTTGTACCATTTGCGTCTGCTTATGATTTTTATGGGCTTTCCTTTGAACATGTCATATTACTTACTGAGGAGTCTTTATAAAATGGGCAAAAGTTACAAAAAACAACGGTCAGACTCTAGCCTCTTCCATCACGGCCTAATTAAAATCTTGCTTATGCATCAATTAGATTTACAGAACGACAGTTGGGATTCATTCATAACCTGAAACAGCTATGGTAACCCTGATATCGAGGAGGTAGATAAACTCGTGGTTGAGGAGACCCTTGTCCACCCTACAGCATCTCTCTCACCTCCCCAGACCTATGTCTCAACCCCTTATAGCAAACCCTTGATCGATCCAAAGGTTATTGAGCAGGCCTGCCAGCAAATTATACATCCAAACGACTATGTTAAAAATTTAAAGAAACCTACAAGAAAGAGATCTAAGAGAAATATTGATATAAATTTTAAGAACAAGAGAGCCGGGAGGCTAATTTCTAGGAGGCTTCGTAACAAGTTGAACTCTCATTCGAGTTCGATCAGTATGATCGAAGTCCATGAGAGTTCCGACTCTGAAATTGATAGGTTCCTCGCTACAGAAGACCTTCATTCATTCGAGCCACACCTTGATCGGCCCTACAATTTTGTTGACAATTTACCTCCCTGTTTGGAAAACAATCCAGAGTTTCCTGGTGTCAAATTGGTTAATGAATCCACTGTCAGTATGGAAGGTGCTCCAGTTCACAACCAAGTTTGTTCCCATGCAACTGTTGCACAGTCAAATTGTGAAGTCTGACTATCATGGATTGATAGATATTATACTGATATCCCTATCCTACAGTCATGGATAAGGATTTAAAGGATCAGATCGATGTCTTAATGAGCGAAAACCATAGACTTGAATCTGTTATTCAAGGCAAAGAAAAACGTATAAAGACAATAGGCAATGTAGTATTTAAAAATGTGGAGGCTGCAACAGCAATTGTGAATTCCAAGGTTTCCTGATATGATTTGATTTCATAGTTGGAGGTATGATTCTTCATTTTAAAATAGGATTATTTGTTAAAATTAGATTCCTTTATTTTACAATAAATTGGATTTCATTTACTAAAATAACTAGCTACAGAATCGCAAGATTATGTAGCCAGTTATGTGTTGACGGGCGAAATCGATCGTCCGTCAACTGAGAGAGTGGAACCAGTCCGGGGTTGTCTAATAACCCAAGCCGTTTGGGATGAACCACCCTGACGGGTTTAGCGGCTCCGTTAGCTGATCTAAGGTCCTAAGAAAACAAAAAGAAAACTAATCTAAACTAACTAATCTAACTATTAAACAAACTAAACTAAAACTAATTATTAAACTAATCTAACTAACTATATATATACAATCTACTAATTACTACTATACTAACTCTAACTAATTAACTATCTAACTACCACCTGAAATATAACTTATTCACAAAATATACAATATCTACAATTTACAGATTTGAATAAAACCTAAAAAAACTCATTTGTGTTCTGCCCTAAGACAGTGAGAGATATTTTTTGTTGATTTTATAATTTTATAAACAAGAAATAAAACAGAAAACTAACTAACTAAACTACTAATAAATATACTAAACAAATAAATAACAAACTGACCTGGAAACGCTCCCGATGTGTCCTGTGTATGATGGTTGTTTTAGCAGATTGGAGGGAGGAAACCCGCACCGAATCGTCCAGAAGCTTCTTGTAAACGATAGGCTGTAGTGCTCTTTAAGTTTGTTTACAGGACAAACAAGACATAAAAAATAACAACAATCTTATAATTTATAAATCCCTACAATTAGATAAACCTGTATGCAAAGATCTATACATAATAGTTCAATCGATGAAGAAGAGAAATCTGTCATTCATAAACTGAACAAAGTAATTGTTGTATTTTGATTAATGAAAGAAATCAGACATGGATCATATTAATTAAATCATATCATTTTGCAAAAGACTATGATAGCTAAAGTAGTCACTAATCAAATGCAAACTGATAAACATAAACATGAAACAAAAGATTGATATTATGAAAAGTGAAAGTTGTAGCAGAACATCAACTTCTGTCTCAGTTTGTATTAAAAACCCATAGCCTAGTTCTCCCACAAGTGAGGATGATCCTTATTACAAAAATAATAAGTATTTATAAGTTTTCCACAAGGTAAAACCTCCCTGTGGAAGTTATCAAACTGTTTACATAAAATCTGGGAAGATATCCCAAGTTCAACTAAACTAAGAATCTAAAGTAAAACTAAAATACTCAAATATCTCTTGAATTGTCCAACATGTCCCATGCAATTCGAATTTACCTAAAACAGGTTAGAAATGGATAAGTTAGAGGGATATTTTATTAATAAAACAATAAAAATCTAATTCTATAGACTAGCTACAGAATCCTCTGATTCTGTAGCTGGTCTAAATAAGACACAGAATCAGCATTAAAATTGATTAAGAATCTTTTAAAGAATTCCATTTAATTGACATCCAATAGCCCTTTGAAAACAAATCATTTAATTTGATTTTATTATACCATTCGAAATCAAACAAGATCCAAATCAATTAAATGACTACAGAGATAGGCATACTCTATTTTGTTTTTGTTACCACAAAATCGGGTCAACAGAATCATAATCGAACAGTTGTGCAATCGTTTCACAACAAAAATTCAACAATTGTGAAATCATTTCATATCCAATGCAATCAATACAATTAAAACAAGTTTTATGCAATTGTTATATCGTCTCATCAAAAGGCAACACAATCGAATCTAAATAGAATCATGCTCGAATTGTTATAATTGTATTGATATAACAAACAATTCATGCCACGAATAGATCAATTCAAACTGGCGTGAAAATCAATTCAAATAAATCGTAACAGGATCGATTGACTTTGATCAAAATCGTTCCAATCAAACGAATTATAACCGGGTTTGACCAATTCGTTTTACAAATTTAAAATCGAACAGAGCAGCAATTACAATCGAAATCCAACTCATAAAAATGATCGAACTAATAGCAATCCAATCAAGCGAATCAATCGGTTGGGTTTAGCATAATCATCGTGAATCGAAACTATCCCATGATTCGGGCACGAATATTATTTGCACAGGCTTAAGTGAGAGCATTGTTTGCGTAAAAACAGAGTCGTTCTTCTCAAATTGGAAATGGTCAAAATTGTATTCCAGCGTTGGAAATCATATGACAGCCAATGTAACGACCAAACTCATAAAATCGTTTTCCAATCACAGCATACAAACCATAACAAAATCAAATCCAACATGATCGTATTCTAAATTGAGCATGAGAAACTTCCTGTTTGGAGTGGATACAAAACGAATTGAATCGCAAGAAAATCACCAATTTCGTTAACTCAATCAGGCAAGCCAACCAATCAAATCCAAACGAGGACCACTTAAATCCAATAAAAATCTATCAATAGCTATACTGGGAATGATCAAATCATATATCAAATCGAAATTTCTTTTTATTCAAAGCAAAACTATATATATGATGCACACATTATAACAGAGCTATTCAAAATGTAAACAGAGCTATTCGAAAACAGAATTCAAATCGTTATATCAACATGTTCACTCACACAACTAAAACGATATTAAAATCCATACCTGTACAGCGACGAAACAGCTAAATCATGCCAATTTGGAGTTGATAACTGCCGTAGCCAATTCAACGTTTTTGAAAAGGATCGAGCCTGTTGTCTTTTGTTTCTTATCAATTGCTTGGAGCTAGTTTCTTTGATTGGACAACGCTGCAATTTGATCTTCCAACGATTGAATTTTTGATTGGAGTATGGGAACATCAATGTAGTATCGTTCCAACCATAAATCGCATTGGTCACAGGAAGGTTGCATGGGTTTTGTAAGAGCAGGCGAGGGTTTGGACATATGATCGAGGGTTTCGTTAGGCAATTTAATACCAGGGTAGCTGGGATCATTCCTTAGGCAAGGGGGAAGATTTGTCACGAAATCGTAAGGTGGTTCGAGGCATAAACCCTGCGAGTAAGGGTACTCGCTGCATAAGAAACGTTCTACATCAGAGTCGGAATCCTCACTTAGGACGATAGGGTTTGACTCGGCAAGGGTTTTCGGTTTGTTTCTAGCCATCCTTGAAATGAGCCGAGCGTTCTTCTTACCCTTAGCATTAGCAGTAGGGTTTGCCTTGGGCTTTTTGCTCGCAGGCTTCTTAATAGTCTCAGACTTCTCAGTTATAGCGTCGGTTAAGTCAACCTTAGGGTCAGTCGTAGGCTTAGGAGAGGGTAATAGGATATGGAAGGGCACAGGTGGCTCTGCCTTGGTTTCAATTACCACAGGCTTGTCAACCGGGACAGGGTCTATATCCTCAAAACCATTACGAGCGATGAAGGCTCTCCAGTTATCACCATGCAAACTCAAATGATACACAACGATAAGTTTGATAAGCCCATAGTGGAACAAGCTACTGTCATCCTTCTGCCTTTTAAACTTTTTCGACATTTTATATAGGCTTCGATGAAAGTAAAAGGGCATATTCAACGAGTATCCCATAAAAACCATTAACAAACGCAGGTGGTAGAGAAAAACGAGTATGTATCGACCTTCACAGGTCATGAACTGCTTGACTACCATCAAAGTATCGTGCCATCGTGGTTTAAGTGCAGAGACGGGCATACCTCTATCACAAGAGGTGACTTTGCGCGAGACAAACAGCAGTGTCCATGGCACCTCCTCGACCTTACAATTCTTAAACCAACGTTGTCCTGTGGCAGGTAACCCTGTAGCAGAGCTAATAAATTTCTCATCGATTTCCAACTGGATGTCGCCCACCTTGGCTCTACAGCCATCAAACGTTATGGCAAACTGTCGTGCCACACAGAGATTAAAACCCTCAAATCGTTGCACAAAGGTGAGCCATCCGTTGTCCTCCAAATCTTTGCGGGCATTGTCAAACATTAACAGGGCTTGGTTGTCGTTTGGCTCGATTCGCACGACTGGTGCCATGGAGCCGAGAACATGGTAAGCCGAGGGTTTGGATCATAACACACACAGGAGCAGAGCTACCCGAGCTAACAGAGGTAAACGGTGAATAAGGGATAGGCATAAATGCCATCGTGCGAAGGTGGTGGAGCTTATCTCTACCATGCAAAACAATTATTGCCAAAGTACAACCGTCGATTTACATAGTTGTTCAATCCATTATAGTAGTTCAACAATCAAGTCATTTTCCCAACCAATAAAATAAATGTATAAACCAACGCGCACAAACGTTATGCCATAGTTTTAAACACCCGACATATAAATCAAAACCAAAATCAACTATGCGCCAATGTATCAGCTCATATAATCAAGAGTTTAACCAATGTGCCAATGGGTATTCATATAATCAACAAGCCAATAGTTCTGAAAACACAAACATAGATATCATATTAAAAAGATATATATGAAATATTTAACCAAAACACCCATGTATCTTATGAAACCAAAGGTCAGGTAGATCAAATAAAAATGCGATGCCAATGCATTACAAACTCAATGAAACCAAGTCACACAATCAATCGAAGCATGAGTACCGATCAAAGGATCTTGCCAGCTGTATAATGATAAATAAAAGGTAAGCTCAATAGGCATATCGACAAGAGAGATAACGACGGTTCAAATAGTGATTCTAATGCGGCTTCGAAAGACCAATGTTTTCACGCTTACAGTCGTGAAAACAAAACGAAGGTAAATGTGCAAACGTCACAAAAAATAGTAGTGTCGTTTATTTGAAAAATTGCGACGAAAAATTGATGTTTGCAAAACATAGGTGTAGGCAGCTTATAAGGCAATGGAAAAAAGTGAATTGGCTGCCAACATTATGTTAATTCGAATTGTGTAAAAGAGTGGTTGAAAATGTATCTAAAATTGTTCTATTTTCCTTTTTCTTTCAGGATATTCAGGAATCTATGATTACAAATTGATCTAAGGCATCCTTGAGACCTTTCAGTCATATCTTTGATGCATTTTGTATGAACAGAAATGAACTGTTGTTAGTTTTGGAGGATTTAGTAGGATCAGGGTGGTTTCATCCCCCTTTATTTTTGAAATAAATATTTGATCTCAAGAACAGAAACAGTTATCTTTTCTAAGGCCTTTATAAACCCATCATTTTGTAATCAGAGGCATCTTGGCCTGGGGCTTATTATGAACAGCTTATACTCAAATTTAGACATAACAAATATTTACTTTATGCTTTCGTCATTTGTGAATGTTGTTGTGATCTATAATTTGTTTATCTTGGTAATTGAATGACTACAGATAGCTTTTGTCTTCGCAGATTGTGTTGTTGTCAAGATAGTTTTTTTTCATGGTTCATGATTTTATGCTTCAGTTTTATCAAAACAATTGAATGATATTTCAATTCATATTATGAGGTTTACCTTAAATATGTTGATTGATTAAACATAAGCTGTAACTGTAGGATTTATCTCATGTGTTATCGCTTGTAGTCTATTATATCACTGTAATTATTTTGTGTCATGTTGTTTTATCAATTAAATACACCAGTCAATGCACAGTTTAGCTTTTGTACCAAACATTGTGAAGATGCACAGTAGATTTATCTCGTGGATGGACTAGTGCATGATTTACGCAAACAGTTGAACGCATACTCCTCAAGTGATTAATAGGTTAGTTTGTTCTTTTATTTCATTTTCTTACTTATTATAGAAGTTCTCATATATAGTATAATTTTCGTTGTCTATATCTTTCTTCAATTAAGTAGTTTAATATTTTATTTTTTTTGTTTGTTAATTTGTGCGGAACCTGTTGGGTACACGATTAACCTGTGGCCTGAGAAACCGCGACTCAGGGGCATCTAAGCCGTCAAAATCACCCGGGGATGAACCGGTGACTTTAACATCACGGAGTGGCTTAACAACACACTCCGTCACAGACTGTTCTACACCTCGGGGACGTAAGTAGTTTAATATTTAATCTTGTGAATGCATATAAATTAAAAAATAAATCAAAACAAATAGTACTTTTTCTTTCTTTATTTACCTTCTTTATTTTACATTTGATTTTTTATGAGTTCAGATTAAAACTCATTATTTGTATATGTTGTATATATGAATTAGATAAATTAGCACTATCATATAAATATTATTTAAATAAACTATATATATATATATATATATATATATATATATATATATATATAT
>CBVK0100357676.1:0-12716 GCA_900067695.1 Picea abies
CCAATATTAGGGCTTAACAACTACTGACCATATACTTCATTAGCGTTTCTCTGTATAACCTCCTCTGTTGTCCAAACACTGGGATAGTGGCGTAAGACATATCCAGCTGCAAGGTTCCTTTCAACTTAGCTCCCCAAGAGCAGGATAACAACATACCATATTTAGGCGGGATGTCAGCAACCACTACGTCCATCACCATTCTTTTCGAAGGGATCTGAACCAAGGTTATGCAGAGATCTTTAATCAAACCAATACATTTGACTTTGTTGGAGTCAAACGAGTGCAGATCTTTGTAAGGTCGAGTGACCTCCAATCCCAGTTTTTCAATTACCTCCTTAGGCATTGAATTGTGTGAGGCACCTGAATCCAACATGGCGTTATGCAATATCAAATCATGTATGTTCAAACTAATGTAAAAGGGAGCCACATCACCGGTATCGTCTCGACCATCCACCTCAGGTTCGAAAAGGAGTTCGGGACGATCGTCGGCCAGGTTCATAGTGTCAGAATGAGTCATTGACCCAACAGTCAAGGCTTTGGTGCCAATGTCAGGTTCAATGGCTAACGCTTTCAGTACCTATGATCGATAACCGCCTATGCTTATCAACTCTGTCAATGGAACGAGAATTTTAATTTTGGCCAACTCTGCCTCTAGGCTAAAAGGTGCTGGTGTTCGGGTCTGAATCGTTGATTCTGGTTGGTCTATCATATCCTTCTGGACAGAAGTACCAGGCAGGTTAACAGGTGAAACTTCGGGCTATACTGGTCTTTTTAGTATAGTGATGTTTTTCTTCACCGGAGCATCAGTTTTACCTTTCTCGGGAGACTTTTCTGCAGTGCTCTTCTCGAGACTTTTCTCAGTTTCAGATACTTTCTGTGTTCCAGATGTCCCTTTCGAGGAATTTCCTTCTGCCTTCTTACTTCACAGATTGTATTGGCTGTGCACCTCCAAGATATCATTTTCATAGGCCCGCTGTCCTGCATCCTTGGCCTCCTCACTTACCTTTGTTTGATTTAGCAGAAAGAGTTCCTTCTCTTCTTGAGTGAGGAAAATGGCCTCATTATCATGAATGACCATGAGGTTGATATGAGTGTCCTCCAATTCTTCATTTACTTCCCCCCCATCATCAACATAGTTTTCCTACAAGGGGGGTCTGATCGGCTGATCAGGGCCTCTCTGATCTCTTTGGTCCCTTTGATCCCTGGGATCCCTGGGATCTCGTTGCCTAATTTGTGGAGGGTTTCTTCTAAAGTTGGGGTTTCGAATCTGAGGGGCAGGTGCATTGTCCCTGGGAGGGTTTATGTAGGAAAAACTTATCCTTTACATCATTAATTCCACTGTTCAGGCCAAAGAGTCCAGCTTGGAATCTGTGGTCGATGTGGAAGGTTATTCTTTGATAGTGACCCTTCTTTCTGACCTTTGTCGAGCCCATTTCACCAATAGATTTGCCTCCACACTAATAGCACATTTCTGCATGTCTTCAAGGGTGGCAACATTTCTTTCTCTCAATTGGTAGGACATGTCAGCATCGAACCCATCAGGAAATTTAATCAATGCCAACCCTAGGGGAGGTTTGATTTCATTCGGGATTGCATTATACAAGTTGTTAAAATGGGTGCAATAGTCTTGGACCGTCTCACCTTGATTCCTATTTATGTTCTCGTACTCAGACAGTATTTGGAGAGGGTTTTTCTTTACCTCCCATTTGTCAAGGAAACTTTTTTGGAATGAAAAAAGGTTAGGGATTGAGGTTGCGGGTAATGCTTTGAACCACTTCTTGGCATCCCCTGTCAGACTCTGGGCGAAAAGTCTCATTTGAACGTCGACTTCGTCAACTTCTTGTAAATCCAAGTAGTCGTTCATTTTATCTACATGTTGTTGGGCGCTTAATGTTCCTTTTGCGTCAAACTGTGGCAGTCTAGTCTAGTAGTCTTGGGGCATGGCATGCAGAGGTGCATCCAACACCAAAGGTGCATATCTAGCTGCCATGATGGGCGGAGGAGGGACTGGGTGGGGCTGAGGTATTGATTCGTAGCTTAGTCGCAGGAGACAAAACTTCAGGGGTTCGAGGTTGCACCACAGTTGGGTCGAAGATGAGCTTAGACACAAAGGTTTCGAACCGAGTTCTAACCAAGTTTCGTAGCAGAAAAGGCTCAAGATCAAAGCTTTGTAAGCTATCTGGTTCTCCAGAAAAGGAAGGAGACTTGTGAAGTGGAGTATTGCTCGCTGAACTGAAAACGATGGTCTTTTGCCTTAATAATTGCTCGGGGTTATCTAATGCTACAAAGGGTTCTGGGTCTGGATGAGATCAAGTGTGGGCTTTCTTGGGAGCCCGAACTCTTTTTGGGTTATATATATATATATTTTATTTTATGATAAATACAAACTAAGGGAGATTTCTATGCTGACGTCGTCTAACTTCCAATTGTTCCTGAGCAACTATGTCACATTCGATGGCTGCCCACGAACGTTAGAGCTCTTCCCGGTTATTTGTTGTTTGGAGGATTAAGTCAAAAAGGTTGGATGCAATATGAGTTTGATTCGATAGTCCAGGCTCGATGTTGGGTTGTATTGCTGCAGGGACAGTCATAGAGGGACAAAGGTACCAGGACAGATACTGGAAGCAATATATACAGAGTTACTCAACCTCTAAATATTACCAAACTTTCTTAAGGGGAAGGAAGTCATGAGATATCAGTCTTAGTTCATCCCCAGTGGTGTCGCCATTTATGTTAGCACTCGGTAAATTTCCTAGAGGTTGAAAAAGAAGAAATTTACTAAGGTAACCTTAACCAACCACTTTAGAGCTGGGATCTAGCCCTTCTAGCTCCAGAGAGGGATCTCTCTGTATGATTTAGCTTTGTTTATTTTCAGATATTAGGCTAGTTAACGAAATCGTTGGTTTTGTTGTAGAGGGTTTGTAAAGCTGGTTGAGACAAACTACACGTCCATTGGGCTATGGGGTCTGTTTAAATCAAATCCGAGAAATAACCAGAAACGCCAAAGAAGTTTTCCATAGGGAGAGGTAATACATTCACTGGATCTTTAATATTTAAAATGATGAATGGAAGAACAGATGAGGAAAATAACTTCAACTAACAAGCAGTTAAGAATTTCTTAATTGAAGATATTTAGAAGATAAACATTTAAATCTCTAGAATCGGAAACAGGGTATCAGAGATAAATCCTGCAACATAACGCTATTCATAAAGATTAGATTTCAGACAACAAAATGAAATACGGAGAAAGGAAACATTAACTCAGGGAATCACATCACCAGTGAACATACGCAAGAATCCTGTAAAACGCCTCTTCTTTATTAATTATGGATCTCTTCAAAAATGATACAGCTTGATAGTAGTCGGGTGTGCAAATCAAAAACCCTCAATACATTGGCAAATGAAGTATTTATAAGACAAAATACATACGCTCCTGTCGTAACTGATCAGGACGTGTTCATGCTATTTTTAGACTAACTATCTTAACTAATCAAAACTGTTTTTGATGACTCATTACAACTGTATACTGAATTTTAGGGGTAGGCCGTTGGTGAGGTGCCTCCGCAACCTCTGCTGACAAGACAACTGACTGGAAGCGACAGCTCACCTACTAATCTAGTAGATCACACAGTTCTTCCCATCTGATGTGACCTGGCACTGTTACTTTAAGCAATATTTTGTACACTTCGTCCATCTCGGTGTACTTAGCAAATGTAGGCTTGATGATAAAAATGTGCTTAATTTCATGTTGGATACTAATATCCAACTGCAAGGCATCCATGAATGCTCTTCCGGTAATGCTTCCCTGTATGCCTGCGAACTTAGAATTGTCCTGAGACACTTTGATCAAACTTTTCTTATAATTAGGGAGCATCATCAATTTATCATTTATGACCTTCATACCAGGCAGGCCCTTCCTTTGCAGAGCATCTATCTTGTGGAAAAACTTCTGCACTCCATGATCCATGACTTGGATCTTCTCCTCAAGCTGAAGCATGAGACCTCTTTCGGTCAGAACTCTTTTCACTTCCAATATGGTTTATGTCCTGTCTTCAATTTTCAACTCTTCGAGTTCCTCCCGGTTCTTAGAATTCAGGAACCTTATGATTTCATTTTCCTGGGTTGGCATGTCGCCCAGTTCCGTTATGATTTTCTCCATAGCCTGTTTGCTCCTCTCGAGCAACTCGTTCTGTTCAAACATGATTTGAACCATTGGACAGATTTCATTAATGGACTTAGAAATATCTGTCCACACAAGCTCTTTAACCTCAGCCAAGGTCTTTCCGGCCATTTTCTGTTTCTGGAGCTGCTGCAACTCCTTCCTGATCTGCTCATTCACCTGCTTCTCCTTTGACAGACTCGTCTGAAAAGAAGTCTTCAGCTCTTGGAGATTCTCTAATTCTTTCTTAAGCCTGCTGATTTCTGACTCTTGCAGGTTCATTCTTTCCATAGACTTGGCTAGGTCTGTAGCTCATTCTGGAAGGGGAACTGCTGTTGCAGATGGAACGACTATCACCGTTGGTGTTGCAATTGGGATAACGCTCAATGGAATGCCTTCCATTAGCTTTTCCTGCTCTTTCTCCTTGAGCAGTCTCTCCATCTCTGCTTCCATCTCCTTTAACTGCGCGTTCTATTCCAGGAGTAATTTCAGCATCTCATCCCTTTCGCCTTCCCTTTCAGCTATTTCTTTCGTCTGTGGGTCCTCTGTTGGAGGGAGTTTTAGCTATCTTCTCAAAGAGGCTATGTCAGCATTTTTCTTTTTAATCATTTCCTTAGAAGCCTTGACATTCGCCGGGTCATAACCGATCTTGAGGACCAGTTCCTCCAACAACTTTATCCTGTTGTCCTTAGCGAAGGAAGACATCTTCTCTAGCTTCAGTTGGGTCTAGGCATTGCTCAAAGCTGCCCGAAAATTTGATGCAGAAGTTGCAACGCAGGCTAAAGTGTGGGAAATCATCTGCCATTTCGTTTATGCAGATCCATCTGATCTGCCGGATGCACATCTTTAGCTTGGAACTCGAACGTGGCCCTCTTGTGATCAGATATCGCCTTCAGATCAGGCACTTGTGGTTGGAGGAATGCCATATGCATCCTACCCTTCTCTGTATCAAATGTTGAAAGAAGTCTATGGTGGGCCGTGGACGACTACATCTGGAACTGTGCATAAGTGTTGCTGGTGAGCGACTGGTTCTTCTTTTTGATCGTGTCATATTTTTCAAAAATGCCCAACTTGGGCCCAGTCTTTCTTGGTGGAGTGTCCAAGAGAGAATCTGAGGATTTTAACTCTTTGGTCCCTTCCTTATGCTGACTGGAGCCGAAAGGAAAACTAAGTTGCTTAGCCCTAGTGGTAGTCACTGTGGTGGGTGTGATCTCTTGATCCACTGTCGTGCTGGTCGTTGGGACTATCCTCGGCTTTTTGGAATGCAATTTAAATTCCTCCGATGACAACTTTGTTACCGGGGAAGACGATTCTTGCCAGGGCCTCTTTTCCTTGGGATTCTGAGGGGTGGCCGTGGGTGGTGCGCTTGTTGAAGGTACCTGCCTTTCCATTCCGACAGTTGGTTCCACGTCCACCAACGTATTAGGCTCCCATTCTGTTTGATTGGCAAATCTCTCGATTTTTGGCCTGGGCTCATGCACATATGGGGCATTCTTATTCTTGACTCTCATCTCCGAAATGATCCCACAGGGATCATAATGCCAGGTGAAACTTTTCAGGAATTTCATTTCCCTCAACAGTCTGTCTGCTTCGTCACCTACACCTCTACTATTGCAAGTGAAAGGGCCTATCTGCGCTTTAATCCGCAATTGTTTCTTCTTTTTGAGGGAGACAAAGTGAATATCATCAGAATTCATAATTTGTCTAATATATTCCAATGCAAAAATTCTTACCGGTATGTATCTCGTAAGCTTGTACGGTGCCAACTCGCACCCATAAACTTAGATCTCAAAGTGATTCTAGTACAAGTACCAGTCTCCTATCTTCGCATTGTCTGAGAGGTGTAGAATTATCCGGACCTCGTCATTTATCCATGGCTCAGGCATGCCACTCAACATGCTTACCACTGGGTGGTAGAACTGATCAATGAATGTCGTGAAGTCGTATTCGGAGGAATTGTGTTTTAGAAGAGAAGTCCACGCTGTGACTGGATGAGGCTTCCCGTCGGCGTCCATCTTCTGCATGGAGAAGTTGAACCTGTCGGCATGGAAATAGAGGAACATGTAAGCCAGAATGGATGAATACCTGAACATGCCTTCGGTGGCGAAATTGACAAACTGCAGATGGATGTTATTTGCCAAGAATGTGCTATAGTCGAACTACGTGGTTGGTTATTCGTCATTGGAGAAGATGGAAAGAAATCCCAGGATGGGCTCATCCACCCACTGATCATAGTAGTATCCAAGCAGAGCACATAGAGCCGAAATAATTTGACTCGCTTTGACGGAAAACATGGAAGAAGGATACGGGGGGTTGGTGGTCGGGAGAGAAGCGGAAGTGGGAAGAAACAACTCGAAAATCTGAGCTCTTTGTGGGAAATTCATCTTTTGGTAAAGCTCGATGAGGATTTCGAAGTTAAAAGGGGACGCAGATTCTGCTCGGGTGATTTGTAACATTTGGTCGATATCCTCAGGGGTGATGAAGAAAAGAACGTCTCCGGATGAAGACATGATGGCTTTCTGGTCGGGTAAGTAGTGGACCTGGCAGCGGAGGGCGAACTCGGGGAAATTATGGATTTGAGGGAACAGAAATAGAGGCAAATTGGACTCCCAAAGCCCAATTTCATCGCTCTAGTCCAGGAAAACCTCTCGTAGCCACGACTGGAGATCAGAGAAGTAGAAACTACAAATGGTATCGGCTATCAACCGGTCCTTATCGATCAGGGGAATTTTATCCAGGTCCACCGGAGGAGGAACAAACGGATTCTCTTCCTCTTCAGTTGGCTTTGTCTTGGGCACCATTTCGACAACTGTACCTACAACAAACAACGTTAGTGGGGTCTACTGGTGGTGAAGGAAAATGACGGGGAAGCAATGGGAAGGCGATGGATACGTTCTCTGGTGCGATGGATGGTTCTGGCGCGAGGGATGAATAACGAGTGAAAATGGGCACAACGGTATTTTTATTCAAAATTGGGTCGGTCGGACACGGGAAAACGGTCAGCATGACAACGGGCATATTATCCCGTTATTAATGGACAACGGGCCACTTGGTGTGATATGGCAGGTGACGGTAACCCAAGTATATGGACGATTGACGTGGAGGCAGGTGATTGGGGTTGAGAGTCGCCGAAGGGGGCTGTTCATGAGTGAAAGGAGTTATGGGACTGACAACCTGGACTGACGGAAGTTATGGGAAGTGACCCGACCCTAGTAGCGAGTGGGTCAAGTGGTATTAGTGGAGGATGACGTCCGGGGGTGATGGAATGTCAAATAGCAGGTGGGAGGATGTGACCTCTGGACCAATAGGATCATGCCATATGTAGAAAGGGGCCCGTCAGAAGGAATATTCATTCTGGACCACCCCCTTTTGGTTAAAGACAGAACATCCGGGGGGGTCCAGAATGAATTAAGAACCATTGATCTGTGCGCTGGTCTAATGGTCGTCCAGATCTGCGTGCTCCTTAATATCAATTTCAGACCCCCCCCTCCATTAAAGGCAGAACGGAGGGGGGGTTTGGAATCCAATGTGGATCGTCGATTTGAGTGCTCCGTTTAGAACCGTTCAGATTTGCGCCTGTGTTATAATCAATTCCGGACCCCCCCCCCTCCGTTAAAGGTAGAACGGGTGGGGGAGATCCGGAATCCAATGTGAGTCGTGGATTTATGTGCCCCATTCAGGACCGTCCATATCCGCATAAGTATTACCATCGATTTCGGACCCCCCCCCTTGGGTTAAAAGTAGAACACTAAGGGGGTTCCGGAATGCTCCGTGAACCGTCGATCTGAGTGATGAGATCTGGACCACTAGAAAGTGACTGAAACATATGTCAAGGGCGGAAAAACCATGGGTGGGAAAACTTAGAAATAGTGCTTTTTATGGGTTTTTCTTGGATTTTCTCATACACACCACCAAGGGGACTTTGTTGCAACTATCCTAGGCAAGGAGAGACTTGAGGTAGCACTTTCTTTGAGAGGGTTTTGGTTGGGCAAGGAAGGCCAAGCAATTAGTCTACACTCTAACCTACTTCACAAAGTGAAAAAACCAGATTAAACTGTTGGATTAAGGTATCATTTTTCCTAAGGGCTATCTGATCAGGATTAGATGGTCTGATCAGATGTATTCACTAGTTCTAACCTAGGGGCTATCTGATCAGGATTAGATGGTCTGATCAGATGTATTCACTAGTTCTATAAACATTGGAAATTTAAAAGAACGTGGTCATGCTTGAAAGGTATGACCAAGTCACTGTTATTGCACGGGGCTTTTATTTCACCTCTTTTTGCCCTCTTTTCTTTTCTCTTTTTCTTTTTCTTTTCTCTTTCTTTTCTTTTCTCTTTTTCTTTTTGCAAAAATGAAAAATGGATTTCCAATAAGAACACTAGATACAGATAATATTAATAATATCCAAGTCACAAGTTGATTCCCATATTTTATGGGGTGATAACAGCAGCTCCACCTGGGGATGGTACTTGCCCTGTTAAGTGCCAAGAATCCAGTTTCCTGTTATTCCGAGCCTATCTGTCTAGTAGCCTTAGTTTGTCTTATTCTCAAGAAATTTTTTGAAAAACAATGACCAGCAGCTTAGGGCCTTCTCTTCGGGCTTCAACCAACTGACCAATGTTCCTCACTTCAGAAAATGCAAGTAAAGATTGAAAATTAAATCCGGTATGTACAATGGAAAGTGATTTCTTCAATCCCCTTATTTAGGAGGGACATAATGTTTCAACATTCTGCCATTCACAGGTGCTCCTGGCAGATCTGACCCATCAGTATTGTTCAACAAAAATGCATTTTTTCCTCTGAAAGCTTGGATCCTGTAGGGCCCTGTCCACAAATGGTCAAATTTCCCATGCTTTCCCTTGTCCTCGTTCTTGGCATCCCATCTCAATACTAGGTCTCCCATCTCGAAGTCATCCTCCTTGGTTCTTTTATCAAATATCTTCTTAATGTTATCTTGGATGACTTGAGTTTTGTTGAAAACATCCTCTCTAGTCTGTTGCAAGTGGATCATCTGATTGATTCGTCTCTGGGAGTCATTTGGCTTAGCTTGTATTTATTGAAGTAACTTCATGACAGGAACTCCCAAAGAAGTTGGGAAGACGACCTCGGTACCATAGACCAAATGGTATGGTGACATACCAATAGACCTCTTGGTGTTCAGTTTATCTTCCCATAAAGCAAATACCATCTTATCATGCCATGATTTTTTATTTTCCTGCAGCGTTTTCTTGATGATATTCACTAAAGAATTGTTTGATGATTCCGCCATCCCATTCCCCTGAGGGTAGTACGCTGTGGAATGCCACAAGGTGATGTGGTAATAGCTGCAGAAGTCAACAAGTTTCTTCGACCAAAAGGTAGCTCAATTGTCAGTAATGATCTTTCTAGGACAACCAAAACGGGATAAAATATTATTTTCAAGGAACTTGATAATTACAGAGTCAGTGGCTTGCCTGCTAGGTACAGCCTCGATCCATTTGGTAAAATAATCGGTGGCAGTAAGGATCCACCTATGTTGGCCTGAAGATGGAGGGTGTATCTCTCCAATGAAATCAAGTTCCCATCGTTGGAAAGGAGCCTCCACTAAAATTGGTTTAAGAGGTAAAGGAAGGAGTTTCCTTTTACCCTCAAACAGTTGGCACCGATGACAGGCTACTACTTTCTGATGTACATCTGCAAACAGGGTGGGCTAGTAAAAACCAGCTCTGAGTATTTTGTTTTCCGTAACCTTCCAGTTTAAATGGCCACCACATTCACCTGCATGGAACTCCTGCAATACTTTGTCAGCTTCATCTTTGAGTAAACAATTTAAAAGAATACCTGCAGGGTCTTTCCAATACAAATTCCCTTCTAGAATACAGAATTTCAAAGCCTTTAACTTTAAGAATCTAGCTTTAGTTTTAGTTAAACCAGGGGGAGCTTGTAAATTTTGTAAAACAAAAATAAGGTCTGCATACCAAGGAGAGTTTTGGAAAACCTCTTTAACGTTTTGAGTTGCCATCTCACCCTGTTCATCTGCCACATCTAGAAAATTAATGTCAAGAGCCTGAAAGTTAGATTCAGCCATCAATTTGGCGAGGCCTTGGCCTTTGATCAATTTTGTGGGCTTAATGTCAATATCGTATTCTAGAATAACTGCAATCCACTTTCCCCTTCTCCCATCAGGGTTGTCTTGTGTCAAGATATCTTTTACTACCGCGTTTGGAACATAGGCTATGACATGTGAATGGAGAATGTAGACCCTGAAGTCCTTTATAGCCTTTACCAAAGAAAAAGCTTGTTTCTCCATAATATTATAGTTCAGTGCAACATCTCTTAGAGATTTGCTGAAGAAAGCTATGGGTTGTTCGTACCCTTCACTGTTCTTCTACAGTAATACAGCCGCTATAGTATGTTCCGAGGCGAAAGAGAAAAGATAGAAATCTTTTGTGAAATCGGGACTAATCAGAACTGGAGCCTCTGTGAGAGCTCGTTTGACCTGTTCAAAGGTTTGTCTGGACTCTGAGTCCCATTTTATCTTAGCGTCCTTTTTTAGCATGTTTGTGATATTTCGGAGGAGCTCAGCTAGATTAGGAATGAATCTTCGAAGAAAGTTAATTTTCCCTATAAAGGATTGTAGTTCTTTTAGATTCCTCGGGTGTCCTAACTTTAGTATGGCCTCTATTCTACTGGGGTCAATTTTGATGCCTTCTTTAGAGATGATGTGTCCCATCAGTTTGCCTTCTTCTAACCCAAAGAGGCATTTCTTGGGATTTAAAGAAATCACGAACCTTCTACATTTTTCGAGAACTCGTCTCAGGTGCTGTAGGTGTTCATCATCAGACTGGGAGAATACAGTCACATCATCCAAATAAACGACGATAAACTTTCCTGACTCTTCTATGAAAGCAATGTCCATCGCCCTTTGGAAGGTAGCTCCTACATTCATCAGACCAAAAGGCATCTTCACATACATGAAAGTGCCCCAATGAGTGGTGAAAGCGGTTTTTTCCTGATCATTTGGGTGAACTAAAACCTGGTTGTAACCTGAGAAACCATCTAACAAAGAAATTCGACTGGACTTGACCACTCTTTGCAGGAGGTGATCCATTTTAGGCAAAGGGTATTTATCTTTCAATGACGCTTTGTTCAGATTCCGGAAATCTATACAGAGTCAGATTTCCCCAGTTTTCTTGCGAGTAGGAACTAAATTAGAAACCCACTTAGAGAAGCGGAGTGGGACTATGATCTTGGCATCATACATTTTCTTAATCTCTTTTTCTATCACGGGGAGCAACTTGGGATTTATCCTCCTAAGTTTCTGCCTAAATGGTTTATGGTCTTCCTTAATGGGAATCCTGTGTTGTATAATGATGGTGTCATAGGCTTTCAAATCTTCGTAGCTCCATGCGAAAACGTCGGAAAATTCTCTGAATAATTCAATGTACTTAAGCTTTTGTTCTGGGGGTAAAGATTTGGACAGTTTAACCATCTTAGGCTTCTCTATAGTTCCTATATTGCATTCTTCTACCTCTTGCCCATGGGCATCTATTTTGGGCTTCTTAGCTACGTCGTCATTGTCAAACAGATCTTCTAAAGGGACAAGACCTCTAGGTAGAATATTGCTCTTTAGTTGCAAAACTTCGGCCTCCATTTCATCGTCTCCAGACTCTCCTAAATCTACTGTGTCTTCTGTATCTACTGTATTTACAGTATTAACACCATCTATTTCAAACTCAGAATTATTTACATTCTCATTCTCATTTTCTACATCTATGTTGGTACATTCAAAATCATTCTTGCATTGTAGAAAATCCTCTATCTGATCGTCATTTCCAAACACTTGCCAGTATCTGATATTATCGGGCACTGTCAATCTTCATTTCACTTCCACCGTGTATGGGTGAGTTTGTCGGAAAGGGATCTTATAGGAAGCAACAGACGTAGCTAATCCGTCCGCCAGAATATTCTGTCCTCTAGGCATGACCTGCAAGTCCACCTCGTTAAAACACTTCAAAGAATCGAGAGCGGCATTCCTGTAGGCTCTAAGGCATGGATGTTTAGTGGCATATTCACCTTTGATTTGTTTAATAATCAATTCAGAATCACCCCTTACCATTATTTTCTTAGCGCCCACTTTTTTCAACAGCTTCAGTCCTAGCATTAAAGCTTCATACTCAACAACGTTGTTAGTGAAATGGAAATTTAACTTATAGGAATGATTTTTTGAATACATTTTTTGATGATTATGCAACCAGACACCAGCTCCTACCCCTTCTTTGCTCACAACTTTATCAAAATCCATACTCCAAAAATCAGCAGGGAACTCTTCAGTGATCACATTCTCCATCTTTGCTGCTTCACCGCTTTCTGGACATTCATCTTGACTAGCTACCTCTTCCACCAGCTATTTGTCTGGCTCTTCGATATCACCCTCATTGTATAGGATGAACGAATCTAGGTCTGAGTGAGCAGAGTAAAGGGGGTAGTTGTGAGGTTTCTCTTGACTACTGTTAAGAACCAAACATCAATATAGCATAGAAAAACCTCAAGAAAAGTACTCAACGCCTTGAAA
>CBVK0100357677.1:0-12716 GCA_900067695.1 Picea abies
TATAGAAGGAGATTCTTCAGATCCCTTCTTTTTCTCAACTTTGGATCTACACTGCTTCTTGTAGTGCCCTTATTTTCCACATCTCCATCATACCATTACAAACTTTCTAGGAGACTTATATCTTCCCTTAGAATTAGATATCCCACTTGAGGAATTAGATCTATTTCTTTCCTGGAAGCGTCCTCTTGCAAATAATGCAGCTGTGCTCTGTCCTTCCATGTTATTTCGTCTCATCTCCTTTGACAATAAGGATGAGACCACTTCATCAAACTTCAAGGAAATTGCATTACTACTTTTTGGCCACTACTAGACTATCCCACAAGTATGGTAAAGAGCACAGTAAACCGATACACTTATCTTCATCTGAAGTTTTAATCTCAACAGATAATAACTGACTTACCATAGTATTGAAGGCGTTCAAATGCTCTACCACTGAGTCTCCATCTCTCACCCTCGTTCAAATTCTCTACCATTGAGTCTCCATCTCTCATCCTCATTCAAAGGCATTCAAATGCTCTACCATAGTATTTTATTTACTAGGGACTTACACTAATACAAATTTCCCAACTTATCCCATAAATATTTGGTTGTAGCTTCCTCTGACACATTCAATACTATTGAATCTGAGAGACACAGTCAGATTGTGCTCTTCGACTTCCGATCCAAATTTTTCCAGTCATCTGCTGAATTTCCTATAGGTGCATTACCTGGATCCACCGTGATCCATTGATCTCTGTCCACCAACATATATTCCATCTTGATCTTCCACAACTCAAAACTTTTCCCATTAAAAACATATATTCCATCTTGATCTTCCACAACTCAAAACTTTTCCCATTAAACTTATCGATCTCCATTTTCGAACTGCTCGCCATTTATTTTCACCTAAAAAATCAATACCATAGATCTCCCATTGTAACAAGGATTATCACATTCCCAAGCCAAAACCTTGACCACAAAGGCGTCCCCCTGAAGCCAACAAAGCTCTGATACTAAATGTATATTTTAACCTTGTACAATATTTACTGCAAACATATTTTTAGTAAAAGAACAAAAAAGATACAATGGAAAGTACACACATTACACAAACATTTTTCCCCTGGAAACCCAAACCAGGAAAACCAACATATTCTATATTCATTCATAGTGATACATTGTTTACAATACAATATACATATAGTAGCCAATGACATCCAAAACCCTAACCCAATGAACCGGATTAGTCAACAACCCTAATTCCTTAACCGAAAATAGAAAACCATTGGAAAAAACTAGGTGTCGAAAAATCGCCCAACAATGGGCACAAAAATCGAGGCGACACGAAAAATGAGGAAAATGTGACACGTTTCCTGAGGCAAGAAAAATTTCTCGGGGGCGTTTCCCTGAACCCCTGCAACCCCCCAAGCCCCCCCCTGTGCGCTCGACGCAACATATAATACACTACAACTAGTTGTGCAAAGAATATAACACATACCCAACACTACTAACATATAGAAAATAATTCATAATAAGATTCCTTTATCATCTCTATACAAATGATTTCTCTTAGCTTTAGAAAATGTGTAGATCATTGTGGAAAAGAAAATATTCCAATTTTATATCAAATATACTCAAATGTATCTCTTGGGAGAGGTTTAGTGAATATCTCTGCAATATGTTCCTTTGTCCCAATATATTCTAACTTGATATTCTTCTCTATAACCTGTTCCTACAGAAAGTGAAACTTGATTGGAATATGTTTGGTCTCTGAATGCATCACTGGATTCTTGGAGATACCGATAGCATTGGTATTGTCAAAAAATATTTAAATGGTCTCATTAATAATTCACTTGTATATCTTGTAAGGTTTTCTTCATCTAGAGAACCTAAGTACAACATGTTGCTTCTCCAATGTATTCTTCTTTTGTTGTAGACAATGATATTGAGGATTGCTTCTTACTTAACCAAGATACCAGACAATCACGCAAATAGAAGGATGCTCCGCTAGTAATTCTTCGATCATCAATGCTTCCTACCCAATATGCATCTACGTAGGAAACCATATTCAACTCATTACTTTTTGTATACCACAATCCAAACTTTTTTTATCCTTTAAGATATCTGAAGATCCTCTTTACTACTAGAACATGAGTTTCCTTCGATGCTACTTGAAATCTTGCAACCTTTCCAACTGTTGCATTACATCTGGTCTTGAAGTTGTCACATAGAGTAGGATGCCAATCATCAATCTATAGAGTCTTTGATCTACTTCTATAGATTCATTGTCTTTTCTCAACTTGCAACTGATCACCATAGGAGTACTTACTGGTTTGCAATATTCCATTTCGAACTTCTTCAAAACTTCTTTGATGTACTTGGTTTGGGAAATGAAAATTCCTTCATCCAAATGAGATATCTAAATTACCAAAAAGAATGTTAATTCACCAAGTAGTGACATTTCAAACATATTATGCATGTCTTGGGAAAACTTCTTACTCATCTTGTCATCGTGACTTCCAAAGATAAAGTCATCCACATATACTTCAATGATAAGTATGCTTTTCCTATCAATATTTACATAGATATTTATATCTTCATTACCCTTTTTGAATCCTTTTTCCTACAAATACCTATCCAATCTTGAATACCATGCTCTAGGGGCTTGCTTGAATCCATACATAGCTTTCTTCTATCTAAAAACATAATCTTCCCTTTCTGACAGTAGAAACCCTTTTGTCTATTCAATGTAGACTTCTTCTTCTAATTCACCATTTAGAAATGTTGATTTTACATCCATCTAATATACCTTGATTCTCTTGGAACATGCATAGGCCAAGATCAATCTGATTGCTTCCATTCTCGAAACAGGAGACAAATTTTCTTCAAAATCTACTCCTTCAAATTGAGCGTATCCTTTGAATACTAATATTTCCTTGTTTCTGTCTACCTGGACATCTTCATTTAGTTTGTTTCTAAACACCCATTTTGTACCGATCACATTTTCTGTTGCGGTCTTGGAACCAACTCCCATGTTTCATTTTTCTGTATTTGATTCAGTTCTTATTCCATGGCATTGACCCAATGTTCATCATTAATAGCTTCCTCAAAGTTTTTGGGTTCAATTATGAATAATAGTGAAAGGTGTC
The DNA here is from genome assembly GCA_900067695.1 of Picea abies. Lineage (NCBI taxonomy): Eukaryota > Viridiplantae > Streptophyta > Pinopsida > Pinales > Pinaceae > Picea > Picea abies. Next base: position 3,126 of record CBVK0100357677.1, read on the forward strand.
TCTACTCTGGTGTATGTAACCTTTTACTTCCTCTGGTTTATATTCCTGCATTTTTATCTCCAATAATTTGTTCTTGTGGATTATTCTTTTGAACCCTGATGATTAGGTGTCTTAGAGGGCATCAGAAAATCATGTTGGTCATTTTCTTCCTGTTTTTCTTCTGGTTGTTGTTGTTCTTACTATTCTTCTTCTTCTTCTTCTTATTATTATTATTCTACCTCTTCTTCTTTTAGTTCTTGTCTTTCATGTTCATTTGGATTTTTCCTTTCTTCTTTGATCTTTGGTACATCTGCTTCATCAATATTTACATTTATAGTTTCCAATATCTTGTTGAGTCTCATATTGTAACATGTGTATGCCTTCATTTTGCTTGAGTAATCAACCAATATTCCTTAATCAACTCGAGAATCAAATTTTCCAACTCTTTCATCTTCTCTTTTTATGTAGCACTTGCTTCCAAATACTCTAAAATGTTTGACATTTGTTGGTCTTCCCTTCCATAACTCATATGGTGTTTTGTTTGACATTTGTTGGTCTTCCCTTCCATAACTCATATGGTGTTTTGTCATTATTACTTTTGAGTATTCCTCTATTCAATATATGAATGGTTGTGTGTACTTCTTGTACCCAAAATAAATTGGTCAAATTTGAATCCTCAACATGGTTTTGGCCATCTCTATTACAATTTTGTTCTTTCTTTCAACGAATCCATTTTGTTGAGGTGTCCTAGCTACTAAGAACTACCTTTTTATTCCATGCTCTTCACAGAATTCCATGAATTCTTTTGATATGAATTCACCTCCATTGTCCAAAATCTTAAGCACTTAAGTCTCGAATCCATTTCGTTTTCAATCATCTCCTTGAATATTTTGAAATTTTGGAATGCCTCTGATTTATTTTTGAGAAAAGACATTGCATTCATTCTTGTATGGTCATCAATAAGTAGCATGAATTATTTTTCACCATTTAGTTATTTTGTTCTCATTGGTCCACATAGATCAATGTGCACAATTTCCAATGGCTTTGTTGTATAGTATTCCTTTGATTTTAATTATGTTCTTGTATATTTTCCATGTAAGCAATGCTTACACATAGTACTGGCCGGTTTTGAAATTTCATGCATTTCTCTTACTACTTTCTTTCTGTTAATATTGACTAGATTGTCAAAGTTCATGTGTCTCATTCTTCTGTGCCAAAGCCAACTTTCATTTTCCCTTCCCAAGAAATATCTTTATTTTCCAATCTCATTTAAAATGTATATGTTTCTTGGATTTCTTATTGTTGTAACCACCAATTTTTCTGATCCTTCTTTCCTTATCTCACACTTCTCTGAGTCAAATACAAGTCTATGTCCCTGATCACACATTTGACTCACACTTGGAAAATTATGTTTTATGTTTTCAACAAGTAGGACATTTTTTTCCTTGGCATCCTTACTTCCAAGCTTGATTGTTCCTTTCCCTATAATTTTGGTTGAGTTTTCATTGCCAAACAAAATTGATCCATCTCTTTCTTTCTTCAGTGTTATAAATTTGTTCTTGTCACTTGTCATATTCTTTGAACAACCACCACCAACGTACCAATCACTTCTTCTTCTTTGGGATTCTAGTGCAAGAGAACATTCTTCAGTATTTAGATTATTATGCTTCCTTATCCAAATTATTGATGCTCCTTTTGCATGATTTTTCAAATCTTGCTTTGGTACTTTTGGAGGAACTGTTAATATACAATCCTTGGACACATGTCCAAAATTGTTGCATTTGTAGTATTCCACTTCATCTTATAATGACCCAAAATTGTTATAGTTTGTGTTATATTCTTCATGAGGCTTTATGAGATGATTAATTCTAGGGTGACCTTCACAGGTTCTTTTGTTATTAGCATAAGCTTTGAAGTTTATTGCTTTGTGCCCAAAATGTTTACAAGAATAACATGAACCAAGAAACATAGTTTGATACCTGGGAGATATTCTGAATGGTGTTGTTCCTATGTATTTTTCTTCTTGATTTCTTTCCATGGGTGGCTATTGATTTTGAAACCCGAGTCTTCTAGACTGTGTCATCCTTCTGTAATCTTCTTTCCAATCATTCTCATGTGAAGTATTGCATTCTTCCTTGTTGGTTAATCCTATGGTGAATTCAGCATAAGTGTTTTGTTCTACTTCCTCTTATGTAGTCACAGGGCTCAAAGCATTCTCTGTATGTTTTTGGTTGTATCCCAGTCCAGACTTGTCATGATATGAACTTTGAGCATTGATGATTTCATCTAGTATTTTGGTGTTGTTTTGTTGCATATCTCTTTTCTGAATTTCCTTCCTTAGAGAAACGATTTATGTTTCTAACCTCTCCTTCTATTTTTCCTTTTCTTTCTGCTGACTTCTGAGTATTTTTTCAATCCTTTTGTCTTCTTCAACTTGGAATTTTAAATTCATAATAATCTGTCGATCTTATTTAGAGTTAAGACTTTGAGAACTTTCTTTTGTCTTGATTAATTCTCCCTTGAGTTATTTGTTTTTCTTCCTTTTCTTCTTTAGTTTGCTTAAGGCGCTAATTAGTTCTGCTTCAAGATATAACTCACATTTTTCTTCATAATCTTCTTCATCATTTTAAAAATCCATAAAGAGTACATTTTATGAGTCATTGTCGATATCATCATCCTCATCTGATGAGTAACTATCCTCCTTTGAGTAGAGACTTTTCTTGAAGAATATTTTTTTTTTCTTCTCTTGTCTCCCTTTTTATATTTATTTTCTTTCTTGGGAGATTATTCTTCATCACTATCTGACTTTTTAGCATAAGGAAATTTAGAAGAAAAATGGCCAATTTTACCACAATTAAAACATATTAAGGGAATCATACCTTTGTACTTGTCTGTTCCTCTCTTCAGCTTCCTTATAAAGTTGTCTATTTCTTTATCTTCATCTGAATCATTGCTACAGTTGCAACTTGGATTTGACTTTGGATCCCATTTATTCTTCTTGGTCTTCTTGGATTCCTTGAACATTGCTTCCTTCATGGGTGGATTATCCTTCGTTGTCCTCATTTCATAGGCTATAAGTATCTCATGTATCTCGTCCATGCTTAACGTGGCAAGATATGCTCTTTCTTCTAGGGCTGAAATTTTGAGATCAAATCTCATTGGAAGATATCTCAGTACCTTTTGAACAATTATTGATTCTTTGATTTCTTCTCCCAATCCTTTAATGACATTTACTATTTCATCAACTCATATAAAGTAAGTTGCAATATCTTCATCTTCCTTCATATTTATGTGTTCAAACTTATCTCTGTTGGTTTGAAACTTGACCCCCTTTACTTTATCATCTCCTTCGTAAATATTTTGAAGTTTGTCCCAAATATCCTTTGTTGTATCACAATGCATAACTTGGACATATATTGAGTGATCTAGGACATTGAAAATCACATTTGTGGCCATAATATTGTTTTCATTGAGTTTCTTTCCATCTCCATCCATTGGAGGAGTGGTAGGTGATGTGCATCCATATAATATTGATTCGAAAAATAAAATCTCTATGTTTGTATATATGTTTTCATCCTTATTCTCTAGAAGGGGTAGTTTTGTCCATCAAAGTGTGGTACTCCAATCTTAGCGTACTTCATGATCTTCCTTCCAGTGATAAGACATTTTTCTGAAGGAACTTCTTTGATACCAATTGTTGGAATACTAAGAGGGGGGTGAATCAGTATTATGCAATCTATTACCACTTTTAATCAGAACATGCAATCATTAACTTTATCAGCAATATATCATGAATAGTATCAATCAACAATGCACACCAAATAATCACATATACACAGTACACCATAATTTACATGAAAAGCCAAATGAGAGAAAACCATGGATGATCTAGGAGGATCTCGGTGGCACCCACATTGTTCAACTGGCTTAAAACAATTTTTTGGCAACTAAATATTTTTAGCAATTTGTCGGTTCCTGAACTTTTAGAGCCATTTTGAGGGCATAAACGAATTTTTTTTGTGAATAAGCACCTAAATCATAATCAAAGGATCTGATTGAGCCCCCTAAATGAATATCCTCATTAATACCTTTCCAACAAGCTATTGTGCACCCTAAATGAAGATCGTATGCAAAAGTTATGACCCTAAGAAGTTGATGTACTCACTTACCCCAACGACCACATGACTTTTGGAACTCATCTCCTAGGGTTGGGTTTTTGGATGTCTAGGGTTTTGGAATTCATGTTTATTGTAAAAATTCCTTCATAGATTCATTCTACTCATATTATTGCGAATAAGCGTAGCCATCACATCTCTTCTCATAGATAAGCTACCACCATTCTAGCAAGCTTGTTTTCAGTCTGCCTTTTAGAGTTTTCAACATATTTGTTATTTAATAGAAACCAAGTTTTATTGTATCTCTATTGTTGTTCACTGTGTCTATGTGTTAATATTATAAATTTGTGGTTTCGTTTTGTTCCTCTCATAAATCTGGATCAGTGGTATCAGAGCGGTCTACTCCTTGTCATTTTTTTAATGCATGTCCATGATGCGATCATGCTATAAAGAGTTGCGTCTCGAACTTGTTTCTATTGAGGAAAACTAATATTGCATGCCCAAGAAACTGTCCATGGCAGGAGAAAATAAAGAGGATGGGATATGAGATCCTTTCAAAATGTTGCTCAAGGAAACCCTTGAGTGAAAAAGGAACAAGATGATAGACAACATTATACAAATTTGTCGACGACTACCGACAAGTGATGTATCCACCTCAAGCGGAAGCACCACCCCTTTCAAGATAGAAATAAACTTTGATATTATTATATTTCAAGGTCAAATAAGTGTCGATGTCATAGATAAATGGTTAAACCTTCTAGAAGGTTATTTTTCTGTCCACAATTTTTCTAATAGAGAAAAGATTACGATTTCTCTCCTCAAGGTCATCCCCCATGTCAAAGATTGTTGGGAGACTTTATGTGAGCAAAAGAAAATAGAGGGATCCACAATATTTGTAGTTGCACCCACTTGGGGTTCCTTCAGGGATGATATTAAGGAACAATACTACCATGTTGGAAGTTATGACGACTCGTATACAATATGGAGCACACTGCAGTGGGAAATAGACCAAACAGTGTTAGAGTTCACTAATGTCTTCCATACCTTGTGCACCAAGTGTCTGTTGTGGTTTTCCCCTAGCCATAGAGAGATTTTCCTCGTAACAGAATTGGTGATTGGGAGACTTTATGTGAGCAAAAGAAAATAGAGGGATCCACAATATTTGTAGTTGCACCCACTTGGGGTTCCTTCAGGGATGATATTAAGGAACAATACTACCATGTTGGAAGTTATGACGACTCGTATACAATATGGAGCACACTGCAGTGGGAAATAGACCAAACAGTGTTAGAGTTCACTAATGTCTTCCATACCTTGTGCACCAAGTGTCTGTTGTGGTTTTCCCCTAGCCATAGAGAGATTTTCCTCGTAACAGAATTGGTGACCATATTGGGGAGAGAATCTTGTTTTTTGGGGTTTGGAGTGTTTTTCTCCTTATATTTCTCTCGTTTATATTGAGTTTATTATCATATGATTGCTTGACAACCTCAGTTCACTTTGAGTCTAAGTTTCTTAGCCTTCTCCTTAGCCTAGTTGTGTTTTGACAAATATACACGGGTTTTTGCCTGATAGTCGCGTACATACATGTGTTGTACTTCTGCAAGTTGCGTATATACACGCTTTTCCCTTGAACATTCGTGTACATCACCCTTTTTTCTTGGTTATTGGGTGGGTTTTGATGATTGTTGAGTCTTCTTGGGTCTCTATTATGACTGTTTAGTGTATGTGGAATGACATGAAACCTTTCTTTGGTTGAATTTGTGGGTGGTGCCTTTCTCATCATCCTTTTCATTTGATTGTCCTTGCATCATGGGTTGGGTGTTATTTCTCCTTGATATCCTACTTGGTTTGTCTCTGTTTACACACAATATATTTTTTTATATCAAGTTGTTGTTCAATCCTTGCATTTTCATTATCTTATATTGAAAATACAAAAATATTAGGCATTTTACTTTGTTGGCATTTTTTTTATCTCTTGAGTCTTTGTTATTTATCTTAGTACATGTAATGAAAGATTGCATTTTATTTAGAATGCAAAAATTGAATTGAGAATTGCATTTTGAAAATAATATCATTTATTTGGAATTAAAGTTAGGATTTTGCATTGTATTCATATTCATTTATTTTACTTGCTGAGTCATAACATCAATAGTTTCACGACCACAAATTTTTTAGTAAGAAAGGCCACTAAAAGTAACGCTATAATTTAAAATTGATTAGTAACGATTTTATTTTTCTAGGGTACACAAAATAGCTTAGGATTTAGTGCCTTGGAATAGGATTTTGTGAGTAAACTTCTCCAAGGCTATTAAATCAACATATGTGTATGACTAAGGGAGTGGAGAAATCCATTGTGTAATCAGTAATATCAGGAGGCTCCACTTACACCAGAGTTAAGCATGAGGTTGCGTGAGGTTGGTTGAAGGGATATCCCCCCGATACCTTCTTAATGTCAGATATATTTATGGGAATCTATTCCTATTAAATCAACATATGTGTATGACTAAGGGAGTGGAGAAATCCATTGTGTAATCAGTAATATCAGGAGGCTCCACTTACACCAGAGTTAAGCATGAGGTTGCGTGAGGTTGGTTGAAGGGATATCCCCCCGATACCTTCTTAATGTCAGATATATTTATGGGAATCTATTCGTATATGGGGATCTTTCTAGTACCCTTACCTTTGTGAGAGACGGTTCTTTCAAGGTTTTGGGATTTGTTACCCTGCCCATATGATGAACTTGAATTACGATTGTTCACATGTGCATCAGTTATACTGTGGTTGCTTATTTTCTTAACTTAGGTGCCACATAGGTTACTTTCAGGGATTATTTTGTAGGTACCTTGGGTCAGATAAGGGTCGTACAACACACAACCTTTATGGGGGATTACCTCTTAGGGGGGATCTGACCTACTAGTTGTTAAGCCCATGAGGGCCCTTATAATTGATTCTGATACCTCATATATTTAGTAGAGGAGTCTCATCCCCCTCTTGGGCGAGGCATACCTACTTTAGAGAGGGAAGCCCCTTTTCAGGCACTTAATCCTTCTTGTGTGTGTATTGGTCATTTGATTATTTTTTGGTGTGCTCTTTGATTACTAGTTGGCCTTAGGATTTGCTGCTTGTATCTTGATTCTTGAGTCATCGTGGAGCCATACCAGCTTCCCCGCAAGTCTTGCCGCTTGTTACAGTTACCACCACATTTTGAGTCTTTTCCTTCTAAAAGGTGCAAATTTATCAAACGTGGTACACACATCTCCACTTATCAGACTTGTGATCTTACAAGGATGAGTACTGATTTGAGTCATCAAGACATTAGGAGTCCTTTAACTCCCATACCTACTATAGTTAATGATACCCATTCGAAACCTTCAACCACAATGGTTGTAGTGCCAAGGGCACCTATCATCACCTCTACCCATCCTATAGTGAATACTCAACCTATAGCCATGAACCCTTTTGGGTCTCTTTGTGACTCACTAGAATATAACGTTTAGTCCATCCCTATGGCCTCTAGTAATTTTTCTTATGGTATGCCAAAATTCACATCGCAGTTTTCAAACTCCATCCCAGTGATTAGTACGAATACTAGCATTGGACTTGGGAGCACAACTCCTCCACACACTCCATTCTTGTTTGGTGGCACTCATGTCCCTCAAATGACTCCTACTTTTGGAGGCGTTCCTCATCTTAATCCTGGGTCTAATCCTGTTTCTTCTGGATGGAGTAACCAACATGTCAGACAAGCTACTGCTCACGTTCCATCCTTTACACCCACCTCCTCTGTGTCGATTCTGACCAACACGTTTGGCATGATGAATCCACCTTTATCATCTAGATTCACACTCGGAGGAGATTGGTTTCACACCTTGGGAAATCCCCAACTTGGAGCCACTCCGGTTGGGGGCAGTTTTTATAACCCTCATCAGAACATTCCTACTAGAATGGTGCCCAACCAACCTATTATGAATTAGATTGGAGGAGGGTATTACAATCCCAGATAGGGCTATGGTGCTTACCAGAACCCTAGATGGGCTATGATTCCCTGACCACAATATTTCCAAGGATCTTGGGGCCAAATGTCGCAAACCTGTCTCCCTTTTTTGGCCACGCTTAATCTGCCATACTTTTCTAAGTTAATGAATGACCTCGTGCATCACGATTTTTCATGGCCCTTCATCCCCACTAAGATTCCTTTGAGTATTCCAAAATTCAAGGGAAGGACTAGTGAGGATATTGGTGATCACGTTACCACCTTTCACTTGTGGTGTTCTTCGAATTCCCTTAATGATGATTCTATTCGATTAAGATTGTTTCAACACACCCTCATGGGGGTTGCCATGAAAATGGTATATTGAACTACCTAGGGGGGCATATGAAACTTTTAATCAGTTGGTTTTAGTATTCCTCAATCAATTCAAATTGTTGGATTGTTACGATGCTGGCATCGAACTTCTGTCGAAGTTTTTTCGGGATAGAGCCACTCATGTCTCAGATCACATCCAGGAGTGGCATAGATGGAGGAGGTTGATCAAGGCCTACATACCCCCAGAATTCTTGCTAGAGTGGTTCCTTAAATCTCTCCTGCCTTATATTTCGAAGGATATTTCTACATCAGGGGTTACTTATGAGGAAGAGGTGATTTTTAAAGCCCAACAATTAGATCTTATATATGCTCAGTTTGGGATGTTATACGAGATTCTTCCTGATGCACCGAGGTCAAACTATGACCCTAGACAAAATCTTGGGCCTCGTGTCGATGGCATTGTGGGCTCCATCAATGTGAAATCCACAGAGTCAGTGACAAGCCATTTGAAAGACTTGTCTATGAACCTGTCTGCAAGAGGGCCAACTTCGTTTGTGTCCTTTAATCCCACTCTATCGATGGATGTACGCTCTGTGAAATCGTCGATTATCCCGAATGGTAACCAACAACCAAGAGGGAATAAGAAGAAAGGACGTAATAATAATCCTAGGGGTGGGAAGAATAATAATAAACCCAAGGAAAATGGTAATAATGCGAAGATGAATACTAATGCTAGTGAGGGCAGAAGAAAGAAAGGCAGAAGGTGAATTTTCCCTGTAAGCTTTGTATAGACGATCAAATTACCCATTTATGCCCCAAACTCGTGGAAGCTGTGAGGATTTTATCTCTACCACCCTCCATGTTGACTAATCCTTTTCCACATAACCAATACATGACCTTGATCTCCTTGAATGTTGGAAATGTGGCGAGTGGGAGTCAAAACCTACTGACACAAGACGATGACCATTTATGCATAAATTTATGGTTAAATTTGAGGTTAATGTAGCCACTCGGTCTCGCGATTATAGTTCTCCACATACTACACCTAGTCTAGAGTCTCCTCCTCCTCTAGAGACACCCTTACACATCAAAAAACCAAAGACACCACCTCATATTCCTAAAGGAGTACTCAAGTGCTCTTCCCACAATCCTAATGCTAGAGCCGCCCATAATTACTCTATTGTTGAGGAC
>CBVK0100357678.1:0-12715 GCA_900067695.1 Picea abies
TTTTCCCCCTTGAAGAGGCTTATTATCTGAAATTATGTCTTTTTCAAGGCATTAAGTACTTTTTCTGAGGTTTTTCTATGCTATATTGATATTTGGTTCTTAACAAGATAAGGATCAAGATCATGGTGGAAAGGAAGTAATTGAATATTATGTTCATCTTCAATGAGGAATGATGGATGGTCATACTTGGTACCATTTGGATACATTTCTTAGTTGATAATATTGTATGGTTTATTACCATGTTTCGAGGATGAAAAATGCAAAGGGGGATAGAATGTAGGATACCTAGGGAGGTAATATGGGGTACCTAGGGAGGTACCCAATGATAATGTGGTTATGTATTATTATGTATGGAGGCCATCAATATTTAGAGACTCGTATGCCACAATAAGGAAGTATGTATCATGACAACAATTTTGAAGAAAAATGAAGAGATCAGTGATGCCTTTACAATCCGTAATTATAGAACAATCATTCTCCCAATGGGGACTTGATGTTGTCGGGAAAATTAATCGAAATTCTAGCAAGGGGAATATGTACATTCTCACAACTACTTATTATTTCATGAAATGGTTGGAAGCAGTGGCATTAAAGAAGGTTGATTCTGAAGAGCTAATTAAGTTCCTCAAATATAGTTTTATGTCGAGATTTGGTGTCTGAGATAAATTATTAAAAGATAATGGTTCGATTTTCATTGGGTCTAAGTTTATAGATTTTTTTGGAGAATATGTAATTATCATGGGTCAATCATCGAATTATTATACACAAGGTAATGGCCTTGCTGAATCCACAAAAGAAACACTTGTTCAGATACTGAAGAAAACCATTGAAAAGAACTAAAGGAATTGGCATATAAATTTGATTGGTGCATTGTGGGTGAGCAAAACGACTCCAAAAGACAACACTGGGATATCCCCTTATACATTGGTTTATTTTAAGGAAGTGAAAATCCCAATTAGCCTCGAGCTCAATGCATTGACTTATGCGGTTAATACCGAAGATATAAAAGAAAGTTCACTAATCCAAACAAGGATCAACTAGTTGTTAAAATTCGAGGAAGAACGAAGCAAATTGCTGAATCTAACTTCTCAAAGGAAACAAAGTGTCAAAATATATTTTGATCAGAGCACAACTGTAAATAATTTCCAGAAGGGAGATCTGGTGTTACTTTGGAACAATTCCAAGGAGAAACTTTTGATGCATACAAATTTCAAAGCACTCTGGATCAGATCATACATCATCGAGAAGATATCGGGTTTTAAATTCTATATGCTACAAGACATGAAGGGTAAAATATTAATTCTTCCTTTCAACGAGAAAAATTTGAAATGCTTCTTCTCTTAAAACTTTCTCATTCTCATTGTAAATAATTTTATTTTTTAGTTTGTATACTCTTACTCTAACTCCATAGCCCAATAGGAAGAAGCACCTGGTCATGAAAGGTTATGGATTATTGACAACCCATAGGAGGTTATCATCCCACAATTGGAGTGAATTTTTGAAATCAATTCCCACTTACGAAATTTCCCTCCCTTTTTCTACTCTCCCAACTTCTTTTGTCCATTTCTTCTCCCTCTTATATACTTACCCAAATTCCTCTTTTCTTCTCTCCCTTTCTAATTACTATACTTAGTCATTTATTTAAAACGATGGGTACACGGGTTGGAGGAATAGTGGTTTCTCACTTCTTATTCCCCATATCATGAGTCCTACTAACCATCGTACCATCCTATACTTAATCGTTTCTGCAGTCATGGGTTCCTAGGTTGGTAGGTTTCAAACTTTCATATCGCATGTTCTGTGATATACATTTTTCACCCAAAATATCTATGATCTACATTTTTACCATCAGACTCCCCGAGCTCCTGAGTATCTCATCTTTCCTATATCAAGTCTGACTAACTGCATTACAACACTTAGAAAATTTTTGACCTTTTGCAATGACGTGTCCCGGGTTGGCAGGTTCACAAAAATCCCAAGTCCCGATTTCTCTCATTCATCCCCGCCACCTTCACACTTTTCCCAATATGAATTTAGTATGGTTTAATGCTAATAACTCATCATGAAAGTCCCATTAAGATTGTCATTAATAAGCAAGGGGCTCGAGGAGATTGCTTATTAAACCACATTAAATCAGGATTTGCGGAAGATTATATTATATATCTCAAGTGCTCATTTCAAATATTATCTGGATTAAAAGAATTCTCTCATAAACTTAATTAAGTAGCAACATGAAATCAATTCTGTGGAGATACTTTGAACATTTTTGGATGTGAGGAACAAAACTTTCAGTGGTCTACAGCATATTCTTACTATTCATCCCCTTCTGCGTAGGAGGAAGTAATTTGGACGTCCGAAATTTCTCGTGCAAGTTGTGTTCCTAAGTTTTTTTACTACAAGGAATTGGTTTCCTGGTGCGTTGAGAACTATACACCAAGTAAGTAGATTATTCAACTTCAAGACCATTCTCCCATCTCTCTTTCACCTCAAGTGTTCCATAAAATGCTAAAAATTTCAGATCCAACACTCACATTCAAAGATGAAGATTGCAAGGACTTCTTGAATAAACATGACAATGACCTAGATCTCTTGCTTGAATTTTTGGAGAATCCCACGACCATCCTTGAATATATTACTAGGTTGCAGGTCAACTTTTTCAAAAACCCCTTTCGATAAATTGCTTGATTATTCACTAGAGTGACCGGCCCAGAAAATATCACCAGTATTTCTCATATGATTCTTTATATATTATATTTCACCGTCAAGGAGCAAGCTATTTTCGACCGGTCAAAAATGATTTCCATTGAAATCTCTTCCCAATTGTCACAATAAAAAAAATATAAGAAATTATTTATGGCATCTTATTTGGTATTCGTAATAGCACATTGTTGTCAATTTCCTAAATTGTTTATCTGCAAGAAGGTGAATTGTGAATTTGACCCAGTGACCTTTTGGTACCAAGCGTTATGGAAGCACAAAGCTTCCCTGCATTTTTATGAAGTTTTCAACAAATTTGTCTCATTTTTTTAAAGGATTGTTGTTTGGAAAAGATACTCCAAGAATATCCATCTAGGCAAGTAAATTCTTGGATAAAAAGGGGACCTTGGAGAAAATGGAAAATTACAATGTTATTAGGATTTTCTGTTCTAAGGAAAATTCGTCCTCTCTTCCATGCCATATATCCGACAGAATGTTTATTATATAAGTTGAAAGGAAATATAGTTTCTGGCTGCACTTTTTTCATGAGAAACGAAAAATGAAATTGATACCCTTGCCTTGGAAAATTGGGGACTTTGTATTTAGAAATATGAACAAAATCAATGAATTTTCAAACCAATTCCACAACCTAAATCTCAAGTATACTGAAATGATAAAAGGGTTTGACCATAACATAATTTTTTTGGAACATATGTTAATAGTGGGTTTTAGCAATTCATTTATCCACACTATTATAGGAGAATAAGAATATAATAACTTGGGTGCTCCTATTCACACTGCTGGTGACTTGGAGACAGTACACAATACCAATGAATTTTACAAACATAAGGAAAGAATCCCACCGAGAAGAGTGAGCAGTCCCCAATTGTTACTCCCAAAACAACAACATCTCAGAGTAGTGATCCATTGTCCCACCCATCTATAAAATTGATCAACAATAGTTTACGTGGAGGAGGAGACAAGAACCCGGCTCCAAGAAAAATTGAAAGCTCACACAAACTTCCTCTGAGAAAGAAGAGGAATAATATTGTACTATAGGAAGAAGAGCATCGTGTCGAAAGTGACATCAAAAACTTCTCCCTCAAAGATATGGAGCTTGAGGCTGACATTGAGAAAATGTTTCCTAACATTGATCATCCAAGAGGCATGACCCACCAAAATCCGTCGTTGGAAATTGTTGATAATGAGACCTATGATGAAGAAGAGTCATTTGTATTTCAGAGCGTTGTCTTTGACAATGAATCTAAGAAATTAATTATTGAAAAGAGTGATGTGAAGAATAAAAGAGTTAAATCTGGTGATGCATTGGATGACTCCATCGGTGGTCTCGAAGCAGAAAATATAAAGTTAAAGGAAAGGATTAGGGAATTGGAAGAGAACTTGATGCCTCTTCCAATTCTTTCCATCCCTTTGGAAATTGTCAGACCCACCATACCCGCCACTAAATTAAAAGGATCATCAATCTTACTTACATGAACCAGAAGCTATGTGTAGAATAATATCAAGAAAAGAATCAAATTCATCACAAAAGATTGGAAAATTTCAGAGAACATGATTTCTTTTGGATCGAGGGTGCATGCCTTCCATGAGTATTTGTAGGCTGACCTAACAAATGAAGAATGTTTTTATGTTGATGTCGTGGTACCCTTTGGTGTTAAAATTTCCAACATGTCAGAGCTAAGGAGAAGAGAGGATGACCTTCCCTCTCTAAGTCGGATCAAGTAGTTGAACACGTGTTGGAAGGAAAATATAAAGAACTTGAATAACATTTTTCAAGCGTGCAACCAAGCCATATCAAGGAGGGAAGAACTATTCAAAGGCTCACGAAGGTGGACCTAGATGGAAGCACTAACTAAGTCCAAGATCCCAAGTTGATTCTTAACCCTTTGTTCCTAACAAAACAACAGTTCCATGAGAAAGTTGATATTTTAAAAGGATTTTCAATTGAAAAATTGTATGGTATAATTGAATATGATGAGGATTCCATAGATAACTGGCTAGTGGATTACTCCGTAAAAAATTAGGAGATTGAAGAAACATTACATGACATTTACCTTGATATAAGAGACATGGAGGGTGATTTGTTCAACATTAAAATCCGGCATGAAATCAACGTGGCACCAATGGAAATTTACATCGAATAATGGTTCAAGAAAGCTATCGATAAACTAACCAATGAAGGGAAACAAGCAGTTGAGACAGTTCCTGGAACCGTTGAAGAAAATGATAAAAGATCATTAACAGGAAAATAAAAAGACATGAGAGACCATCATAGTAAGTTTATGTTGATCATATGCTTCTTTTTCTTTATCAGGTCCTTCATCCATTTATTCCACCTCTTTCACTATAAACGTTTAACCGAAGACTGATAATGCCCTTTTTCTTCTTACCAAGTATTGTTGATTCTTCTATCACCCACTATCTTCCTTATAAAATATTATTTCTTGTATTTATTTTCTTTATGGTTCGCAGGAGCCCCATTCCTAGTGTTTAAGACAAACACATTTACAATTTCAAAGAATATTTAACAAACTATCTATTTTTTAGAAATTTCAAGAGAACTTCTTTGGGAACAATCTCGACTGTGCTTTTTCACCCTATTTTCAGAATATAAAGTATTTGAGGTTAATCTATAATTATCTTTATTTTATTTTCCCATGTGTCCAATCTGTTAAAGTTCTCTTTTGCATGAAGATCATCTTCTTATTGTTATATGTGATCAAAAATATTTATCTTAAACTATGATGGATGTGAGGTAATTTTTCTTATTTTCTTTAAATGTGTGAAGTGTGTGATTCCTAGTCCTTTCTCAGGAACTTTCTTTAAAAAGAAAAAACAAATATTTTCCTTAATTTTCTCGCAATATTTATGTTTCTTTGAATTACTACAACAAAATTTTGTCAAGTCCCACATTTTGAATATATATAGAAATCCCCCAAAAATCTAAAGAGGAGTACCACCTCTATAAAAACATAGGGGATTTACATCCTCATGAGGTTGTTGTTTCAATACTAATGGATTCAAGAGTCAACATTTTTGGCGACCATACTGGGGAAATGAACTGAAATTTGGAACCTAGTTTATCATTTCTGAAAAATATATGACTTTTCCCCATGATGATCAACACATCTTAGAAATTCGATTGAACAATCAACGAAGAATCTTACATCATTTTTACAATTTGGTAATAACAAGAGCCAAGAACTGAGAAGAGTTAGAAAGGTCCTGACAGATCTTAGTCCAAAGGAAGAAAAATAAATTCTTTGAAGATAGAGGAGAGAGAAATGACAATACAGAAGAAACCAAAGGCTAGCTAGAGTAGCACAAGAACAAGGTTAGTATTGAAGCTGGATGAATACAAGGGACCCATTACCAAAAGTAAAAGAAAGAAATTCTTTATTCTTAGAAGTGAAAAGCCTATCCCTGAAATCTATCTAGAGATGGAAGAAATAAATGAACAACCCTGAGACGAGCTTCATGAGGATAGACACAGAGGTGGAAGAGATGCTGTAGGAAATCAAGGAAACCCATGATTTGACAATCGAAGGAGGGTAAGAGATTCCCCTCTAAATATTATAGGTGAGCAACATTATCTCCTTGTTATCCCTAAGGGCACCCTAAAGGATTTTTCCGGAGATGGGGCAATCGATGCAAAGAGGCATTTGCACCTATTTCTTGATGTTTGTGATTTTCACCATGTTGAGTATGATGATGTCATGGTAAGGTTGTTCCTGCATACCTTATTAGGAAGAGCATATGAATGGTATACAACATTTACTAGAAGATCAATTACCTCATTTAACGACCTCAAAGCTATGTTCCTGACTATGTTTTCCCCTCCAATTGCTTATCATACCCTTCTCACCGATTTCACCCAGATTGGTTTGAGAAAGAATGAAATGATATGAGATTTTATTCTCAAGTTTAGTAAAACCTTGAGTAGGATTCTAGAAGACAAAATACCAAATGACCTAGTCATCCTCGATTGTTATAAGAATTCAATGCCCCGAAATGTGAAATATGATATTAGAACATACCAAATGGAGCCCGACATTATACTGGGAAGAGTACAAAGGCAGCTGGGAGGATTAAATATTGATAATAAAGGAGCTTCTAGTTCAAGAAAGAACGAAGAATTCAAGCCTTGACCAGATCAAAACCAAAGAATGGGAGTAGTATTTTTAAAGGGAACCATACATAATGTAAAGGTTGACACTGTGGCGGCACAAGAAACTAAGAAAAGAACAAAAAATGCATAAATGAATATAACTATCAAACAAATGTAGAATGAGATAACTAGAGTAAGAAGGGGAAATAATTATGTGTAAAATCCAAGAATGCCAATCCCATATCAAAGAAGGAACCCTCCCCAAGAAAACATAGTGAGGTTTGAGAACACAGATAATCCGCAAAGAAAAAGGATTCCCAAACAACCTACTCCTAATATGGTTGTTCTGGATGATGTGTATGGTGAGCAATTAATTGAGCAAGAGAATTATTACTCACCTGATGAAATATACGAAACTGTGTAGATGGACGGATGTGAGTCGTCCATGTATACATTTGAAGAGGGCTACAATGATCCCAAATTGCAAGAAAATGTCTCCCAGACAAGAGGATTTGTAAATAGAATAAAAAATAAAGACGATTTTGATAGAGAAAAAACAAATGAGAAAAGAGAAAATGAGAAAGTGATGGATAGAATTGGAAGTAAAATGCAACATGTGACTTCAAACTCCACTCAAATGACATATAATGTCGTACAAGACTTGAGTAAAATTAGGATAACCCTAGATGTCTTAGAGGATGTTAGCATTGGATGTCATCTTAAAGGAAATTCTGTCTAGATGGTGGACTATGCACATAAAGGAAATGAAACACTGGGCACAGTGCAGTCGACTTATGTAGATACGATTCAGGCCCGAGGAAGAAGAACCGGCATAGAAATACACAGGAGAGAGGAACCCAACAAATCACTTAGAAGGTTGTAGGGCCTTATTTTGCACAGTACCAGAGACAGAGTGGACACACATATTTATACACACATTGGATACAATCCCTAATAATTGGTATTTAGAATTAGAGATATGTAGGGAGACAACAAGCTGGGAAGAATTGATTCAGAGATTCGAAATCAAGTTCACATTTGAACATGAATCTCCCTACATACATACAACACTATAGGCCATTCGAACAAATATCTTGGAGGTAGAGACGATTGAAGGAGTACCCTTATGTAGTGCGCACAAAGCTAGGATGACAATCAAGAAGCTATTGGAATGATATAATGTAACGATGGAGGAATACGAGGAAGAGGATCCAAGAAATATACAAGTACTTGAGACAGAAGGAACAAGCGTAGTAGAAGGGCCAAAACTTGCATCCATTGTGTACACACAGCCCATCAAGATGTAGAAGGTCAACATTGGGACAAAAAATAATCCTAAGTTTTGGTAGATAGGATATTATTGGAATGATGAGACAATTGAGATGGTTGCAGACTTATTGCAGGAATATCAGGATTTATTTCTAGCTACATTCTCATAGATGAAGGGCATAGCAAGAGAACTAGGTGAGATGAAGATCCCACTAAAACTTGTAGCTAATCCAATATGATAGAGACCTTATAGGTTAAACCCGTGGTACAAGGAGAAGGTCAAGGATGAAATAGATAGGATGCTAGATGTGAGTATCATTGAACCAGTCGAAAAAAATGAGTGGATTAGCTTGATGGTGGTGCAGGACGAGAAGACAAGAGAAATTAGGATCTGCGTGGATATAAGGAAGTTGAATGACACATGCTTACATGAACCATTCCCAACATCATTCATGGATGAAGTACTGGAGAACGTAGGAGGTCAACAAACATATTTGTTTACAGATGGATTCTCTGGGTACCTTCATATAAGAATTATAGAGGAAGATAGATACAAAACCACTTTTTCAACAGAGTGGGGAAGTTATCAGTATACGGTGATTCCATTTGGATTAAACAATTCCCCTACGGTGTTTTATAGAGTAGTAGTGGCAACATTCAAGGAGTTCATCTATAATGTTTTGGAGGTTTATTCATATGATTGGATGATGTTCACTCTATTGCATGATCATATCAAAGTTCTTTGGCTCATGTTATATCTATGTAGGAAGTGTTATATCTTGATGAACTTAAAGAAGTGTAACTTTTGCGCATCGTTTGGAATTATACCAGGACATGTAGTATGGAAACAAGGACTATTGTTTGACCCAACCAAGATCACAATAATTCTAGAATTGGAACCTCTGACATCAGTCAAACAATTAAGGGAAAATTTGGTTCATACAGGTTATTACAAGAAGTTTATCAAAGGTTATGCACAGATTACAACACCCATGTTAAAGTTATTGAATAAGGAAACCAAGTTTTAATGGAATGAGGATTTCCAGAAGGGGTTGGACACTTTGAAGAAGAAACTGGTGACCGCACCCATCTTGATATTTCTAGAATGGAACAAGGATTCCCATGTACATGTAGATGCATCGTCCATAGCATTAGGTGTAGTGATATCACAACTAGGTGAGGGGGAGATCGATCATCCAATTGTGTTTGAAAGTAGGAAACTATCTACATATGAAAAGAACTATACCACTATAGAGCGGGAAGGATTGGAAAGTGTCTATGTGCTAAATAAATGAAGGCACTACTTACTAGGGTCCTACTTCAATATGTATACAAACCATTCTTTCTTAAAGTGCTTAGTCAATAATCCTGTATTAGGAGGAAGAATATGTAGATGGTTGTTACTCATTTAGGAATATGATTATGAGGTCATAGTAAAACTAGGAAAGTTGAATGTAGGACATAATCATCTCTCGTCCATATTGAGGAGAGAATATGCATGCAATTTAGATGATAATTTCTGTGATACATATTTATTTTTAGTCAGGATGGTGGAATATTACTTTGTGGATATTGTGGAATTTCTAGGAATAGGCATGGCCCCATCTAAGATGGCAGTTGTGCAGAAGAGATAATTGGTGGTGAAAGCAACAGATTACCAGTTGATTGCAGGGAACTTGTATAAGTTAGGAGCAGATGGAATATTGAGGCATTTTGTACTAGAACATGAAAGGTTTATTATATTAGAGGAAGCACACAATGGAATTTATGGAGGAAATTATGTAGGAAAAGAAACAACAAAAAATTATTTTATGCATGGGGATTTGGGCTAACACTGTACAAAGATGCGAAGGAGTATTGGCAGGCCTGTGACGTATTTCAAACAATGGGAAAACCATCTAGGAGAGATGAAATGCCATTAAATCCACAAGTTAGATTGCAAGAATTTGATAGGCGGGCCGTTGCCTTTGTAGGACCAATCAATACAAAAGCAAGGAGATTAGGGGAAAGACACATCATCACTATGACAGGGTACTTGAATAGGTCTAAGGAAGAAGCACAAGTTATTGATTGTACTGCAAAGAATTTTGTGCGTTTTCTATTTGACAACATAGGCACACGGTTTGGATGTCCACGCATATTACTTAGTGATCAAGGTACACACTTTCTTAACAGAACAATTTTATCATTAACTAAATAATTTCAGATTCATCATCAAAAGAGTACACCAGATCACCCTCAGGCCAATGGAACAGTGGAAGATTTTAATAAGAGTTTGGAAAACTCTTTGACAAAGATTTTCAATGTAAGGAGAGATGATTGGGACTTGCGAGTCCTTACAATGTTATTGGCTTACATAATGACATGTAAGAATCTGACAAGGTAGACAACATTTTGGTTGTTCTATGGACAAGAAGCTATGATTCCAATGGATTTCATTCTAACCAGCATGTGCATTGCAACAATCAATGAGATCTTCGATATTGGCTCAATATAGGAGACATTGGCGCACTTAGTTCAACTTGAGGAGGACCGGTTTGTTGTAGGGTTCCATCAGCATGCATAGAAAGATAGTAAACCAAATATATTCCACAGTAATCACCACCCGTAATCACCACAGTAAACCAAAGATATTCCAAGTTGGATATTTGGTATTGCTTTATGAAAACAAGTATCTGCAACATCTAGCGAAGTTTCACATGCACTGGTTAGATCCCTATGTGATACAACATATAACTAAGACAGGTTCTACATAGTTGGAAACCTTGGATGGACAAATCCTAGAAGGAATGTTTAATGGAAGTCAATTGAAACTCTATCGAGATAGTCTATAGTCTGCACAGTAATATGGCCTGCACAAGAACCCCTATATTATAGTAAGTGTACCATAGTATCAATAAAAACAAGAAAAACCAAATAAAAAGTAGAAAAAGGAAAGAAAATAAATTAAAAAGCAGCAGAATGAAATACCAAGGTATTAGAACTTGCATATCTGAGCTGATCATCACATACATCGAAAACACTATTCCAATTTCAAAGACAATATACATCCAGAAGAGCGATGAGCTATTGTGCAAGTTGGAAAAGTCAAGACCATTAAAATTGGTCGGGCACGAAACTGACGGTTCGAGAGATGGTGTGACATGTCATAAAATCACTATATAAATATTGAATGGTAGAAGCCATTGAAAATAACGACATATCAACAGTGTGAGGGGAAAATCACATAAAGGATTTTGTAATTAAGATGCAATTATGGAACAAATCATCAACTATGGTGGTGGATTGGACAAGTTCATTAATGTTGAAAGGGACAGGTATGAATGACATGAAAGCATAACACCAAAAGAAGATATCTAAGTAACCCATTTTTTCATACCAAGGTGAGCACATTAAAACGAACCAGAGAGAACTGGAGGCTAGCACCGAGATACAACCACCATAGAAAAAACATGGTGTTAGTTAAGGAACCTGTCACCCTAGACGAATGGGGAAGGATCCACTAGCAGTACCACTAGACCCTCCTGAGATGAGTAGGGAAGGAGATATGCTTGGAAAGATTATCGACCTCAAGTTTATGAAACATGATGTTATCGATGAACAACCAGTTCTAGAGCTAGAAAGGGAAAAAAACTCATGCACTAAGAACATACCGGATGAAGGGAGTCGCCTCATTTCCAACGTAAATGTGCATGCCAATTTGAACAGAGTCAATAAGAGGTTCAGGACAATAAATGAGTAGGAAACAGATCATGATCCCACTAAAAGAGAGGTTTCCCAGAAATTGGCTTCATATATGATGCCTAAACTAAACACAAAGGAGTTACTAAGGGGTGTAGGAGAAAAGGAGGATGGTATCAGACTCAATAAACCTCAACATATTATCGACATAGATGACGATTATAGGAAAATGAGGATTAACAAAATCATTTTTCCCATGAAAAGGGATATTTTTTCCATGGGAAACAAGACTCTTGATGTTGCAGTCTGGACATAGGCTGCCATTAGGAAGGAAATGACCTTAAAGAGGGAAAATGATGAACCTCTAAGGTTTATTTCAAATAAGCATAAGGAATGGGAGGAGAAGGTCAGGAAATAATTTAGGTCATAACATAGAAGACCCAAGCAACAATCCAAAAATAACAAGAGAAATATATAACAATTCTAGGAGTAGAGGTCACAAAGGTTACCACGCAACGCTTCATTTTTTAGTGGAAGAACATGCAACAGGCCTAAGTGTCTCAGGATGAGCCACAAGTGATTGTTTGGGGTCTATTGGACATGCAGTTTTGGATGCAATTTTGGGAGAAAAAACCTAAGGATAAGGAAAGTGTAGAGGAGAAAGTGTGCATGAGAAAGTGCTCATAAGAAAGTGTGGATAAGGAAGGGTGTAGAAGGAAGGAGGGTTCATGCGACGAAGATAGCACACAAAAAAAATAATAAATCAAGCATGTGAGAGAATGAAGTGCAGAGGACGATAGTTCGACTTTCCCGAAATAGAAGAACAACAAAGAAGTTGTATAAAGAGTGAAAAGAATAAGAAATCAAACATACAGTTAACTGTAGTTTCCCATGCCATGCATTGTAATGGGTTATTTTGGGATAGATAAGAATAGGGAT
>CBVK0100357679.1:0-12715 GCA_900067695.1 Picea abies
TCTTCCGATCTCACAATATCTTATACATCATTTTTAAGATACACTGGTATTATTCTGTTATGGCATCTTGCCATACCTATTTTCTTGTTGCTTCTCTAAGACAAGGAGGATCAACATCAATGAAGTAGCTCATGACTGAAGGATAGCTCGAAAATCTATTTTGTTTTCTCGGGATGTGCCTTGAGAGGCTTGTATGTTTCTCTGCCTCTTGCAGACTGAGTCTAGGTAGGCCTTTTATGCCCTACTACAATATCTCTTGAACATATCAACTGGAGAAACTGGATCAACTGGAATAATGTATGTCTCCCTCTGAACTGTTAAAGGGGGAGAAGGTATTGTCTTACTGTTAATCTCCATCTAAGATTCTCTAGATCTTTGAAAGACTATCTCTTCTTCAAGGACAACGTCTCTGCTTGTCTCAATCTTTTCTCTGACCAGGGATGTTGATCTGGAATGTCTTTGAAGATTCACTGTATCATTTATTTCTAAAGGATCTAGCTTGAACTTCTTCTCTTTGGGTACATGAAAATACACTGGGAACCCAAATAACCTCAAGTGTTCAATCTCAAGCTTCATTCTGGTGAAGACTTCTTCGAGAGTTATGTTTTTCAAAGTCTGGTGAAGACTCTTGTTATGAACATATATTGTGTCATGCATGCTTTATGCCCATAGAATCATAGAAGGATTGTGATCATGCGTTATTTCTTTGGTTGCCCCAATGATGGTTCTATTCTTCCTCTTTCTCAAATAGTTTCGACTCCCTCTGAGTCAAGTGGCTCCCTCTAAAGGATAAACATCTTCCTTTGATCCTAACCTGACTAGAACAAGAAAACAAGAGGAACCAAAACAAGAATATCTCCTAAAAGAGAATAATGATTATATCCCTAGAATCAAAACAATTTAAAGATTGTTGTCACAACTACAACACCTACTTGTAATGTAGCAAACTTTAGAAATATAGGTTAGAGGAATGACAATTACAATAATAAAACCTGGAGTCTTCTCTTCCAGTGTGTTGTTCCTCTGGATGCACTGAGATCCCTCTAGATCCAAGACTTCAACAAAAGGTTTCTTTGTCTTACAATTACCCTCATGATAATGATACAAAAAATATATATACAAGTGCACATGGTTGATCTTTATCCTCTGTCATCTTCATGAAGGAGGTATGTCACAATGACACCTTTTTGTATCACCCACAAGAAGCCTTCCTTTGAAGTCTTGTCTTCCAGGAACTGAGTTTTCTTGAATCATCAAGCTTTCCTCCCATTATGATTTTGTTCATTTTTGGATTCTTCACAAACCTTTGTCAACTTGGCTAGTAAACCTAACGGCTAGGCTAGGCTAGCACTTTTAGGTTTAGTTGGACTTATGACAACCAACAATAAGCCTTTGAAAGATAGGAGAACACTGGTGAGCTAAAGAGCTCCTTCAAGGAATTTCAAAAACCCTAATTATGAAGTTTCTGCAGAAATTAGCGAAACCCTAGGGCCAAAAGAAATCAAAATGCTAGGAAATGAAATCTAAAGCTTGTTGGAGGTGCATTGAAGGAGGCCATACACTCCTATGGTAATTTTAGCCCCAACGTCCAAGTTACAATTGTTGAAACACTCAAAAGAAGAGGGTCGTACAGATTTTCTGGAAACCCTTGGAGGGTCGTACGGTTCTGCAGAAGAGGAGGGATGACTAGTAAAAGCTTATAGCTTGTGCAATGGGTTCTTCAAGACCTATGCTCTAATTCCATGTTGATTTTTCATAAGCAAGGTTAAGCATGAAGTTTATTCCATTTTCAGCATTTCACTTAACCATAAACAATAATGTTGCAGCAACCAAGATCACATGAAGAAACACCATAAGAACACAAGAAGTATCCTGGGAAACCCTTCTCAACAAGTGAAGAAAACCCAGCCAAATCCTTTGATATATTCTTCAAGAGAAAGACCTTCACCACCAAGAAAGACCTAGCACACAAGAGGGTGCTCAAACCCTAGAAGACTAGTTCCCAAGAGAGGTGCGCACTTTTCCCAAGTAAATGTACTTGCCAAAATTTCCAAACTCACATGTGAGATATGTTTCCACAATGGGTATTTTACCTTTACTTATACTAACCTAAACCTGTCAATAAAAGTGTCTATTGGCTCAATAGGGCCAACCTCTCTAAGTCACATTATAATAATAATTATTATTATTATATTATAATTAATATTATCCAGATTAATTATCTTTTAGATTTATTATTAATCACATTAAGGTGGGGGCGACCTGTACCCTTTACATAACAATTAGGATTACAGGCAGGTCTGACTCTTGAACAATATATAGCAAAGGATCTGATACACCCACTAGTGCTCATCCACTAAGGGCACATCCACAGGGATGTCATATCTCTAGTTCATTGCATTACACAGAAGAACCAGATCTTCACACGTTCACCTGTGTTCGTCCACATGGACGTCCACTCTACAAATCTTCTTTCCCATTGCCTCACACAGGAGAATCATCTATAGTCTTCTCGTCAACTCTGCTGCTCAGAGGAGGCTAATACATCATCTTCAATCTTGTTCACATGGCAATGCACCCAACACTTTGGGATTTCACATGTTCACCTTGTGCTCAGCCACATGCACGTCTAACTCAACAAATCGTCTTTCCCATTGGATAATCATCTGGAGTTCTTCTCAACTCTCTGAATGGAGAAGGTCATCTCTACGTTCCTAGCTCTGTCTCAGGAACGAACCGCATATCCTTCTTAGGGGCTTTCTCTCAAGTTTGTATGTTGAGAGAAAGACTCACATAGTTGCAATGATCCACATCTCACAGGTTTGTAAGCTGGAGAATGTCTCACATAGCTGCAATCATCAACAATATGTCACCTCCTTAACTAAGCACTCCATTAAATACATCTTTTTTCTTGATATATGAGTTGTTCTAGGTAATCCTTAGTAGAGTGCTTCCCTTAAAAATGGTCTATGAGGAAGATTAATAGTGATTTCTAGAACTTTCCATGTAGAGTGCTCCCTCTCTATTTCCCTTTGACCATGTCAAAACTTATTAAGGGAGGTGCAACCTTGAAGAATGTGCAAGGAATGGGATGGAACTTGAAAACCCTCCTTAGTTTTGGCTTTATCCTCAACCTAGACCAAATAAAATATGATAAACCCTTTTCACATGTGGAGTGATCCTATAGTTTGTATGCCTTGGACCATATTGAGGGGTTTTATGTGCCATGTGTCAACATCTTGTGAAGATTGCTTCTCCTAGATGCTTTTAAAAAGGTGCCAATGAGCCATATCATGCCTCCAAATATGTAACTCTTTCCTTGGGGAATGTGAAAATACCCAATAAGGTAATCTCCAATGATAAATCATTCATCAACATATGTAAAAACCTCCTCTAAGGCAAGGTGGTTGACCTAATCAATGAAATCCACCTCCTCTAATCCAAGCATTCAAGTTCTTGTGCATCTTTGAGTGGTAACATGGGGTAACCATATTTGTAGGGAGAAGTTGCCAGAAGGCTATCTAAATGATATTAACATTGAGTTACTTGGTAAGAAGAATCTAGTGAAGTTAGTTGAGTAGTTTTGCTACACAAATCCCCTTGTCAAAAGTGTCACTACTTGCATAACAAGTTAAGTAGGTTGAACCATCCTATTGAAACATATTTTTCTATTGAATCATTTTATCAACTCCATGTTGTGATCCCACAAAACTCGAGGGTCCCATGGAAAGAAATTTTCTCCAAGTATGGTTGGGTAGAAATCGATTGGCACTGATTGAGTTGGAAAGGCAAGGAATAGGAGGATGAAACATCTATTCAATGGATAAATTTGACATTCTATCAAGGACACCTTGTGTTTATTTATGCATTTTCATGTAGATGTTTCCATTGTTAATTTTCCATTAACATACAAATTGTTGATCAAGAATTGGTAGCGTTGTAATTTGGATTGTCAACGAGTAGAGAGTATATCTCAAGGCTATTAATTTGATGATTTGGTTTAAGAAATGGATAACTAACTTCTTGTTGTTGCTAAAAATAAAATTAATCTTAAGCATGTGAAAGTTTGCTATGGAAATTAATTTTGCTTTAAAAAAAGGCCAAAGCATTCGTAATGAGAGTAATGGTTCCTTTAATCGTTATAGTTGCATTGTTCTCAATTTGAATTATGAGGCTAAGTGCTTCCTTTTCCACTTAGGTAATTGTATTGTCTTCATTCCTTCGAAATTTCTTAGTTTCCATTTGATTTAGTTGTAAATTTACTTATATAAACATAATGGTTGGGTCGAGCATGAGGTGCCATTAATGTAGGTTGTAGATTTCATGTTTACCAACTAGAGGGAAAATTTAATGTCTTTAAAAATCTGTATGTTTCATGTGGCCGCACCTTGTAGTGGGCACAGTTGTGGGCACCCAAAAATGGCAATTGGGTAGCCTATGGGAGATCATGATTGTAAGGTATATAGCCCATAGTGAAGTCATATATGTTGAATTTTCACTATGCTAGGCTCAAGCATGAGGTTTATTTCATTTAGCATGTACTTGAACCATAAACAAATGCAACAACACCATACACAAGTACTGCAATAACCAAGATCACACGAAGAATTACCATGCACAAGAACACAAGAAATATCATGGGAAAACCCTTCTCAAACAAGGGAGAAAAACCCAACAATCCTTTGTTATATTCTCAAGAGAAGATCCCCCAACCATAAACCCTAGATGCACACAAGAGGGTGCTCTACAACCTTGAAACTAGCACCCAAGAGAGGTGCGCACTTCAGCCTAACAAGTAGGTTTGAAATGTCCAAATGACAAGTGACAAGTGTGTTTCCTCAATGGGGAAATCACCTTTATTTATATAAGACCAGACACAACAATAAGTGTGTCTATTGGCACAATAGGGCCAACCTCAATAAATCAGTAGTATAATTAATTATTACAATAATCATTAATTATCTTTCACATATGGTGGGGTCGATTTGTACACTTTACATCACAATTAGGGTTACAAGTAAATCTTACACTCAGACAATATAGAAAAGGATCCACACGTCCACTAGTGCTCAACCACTAGGGACACATACACCTGTGCTCAGCCACAGGGGCATCGTACTCAACAGATCTCTATCTCAACTGAGTGCACAGGAGAATCATCTAGAGTACCATCTCAAGCCTGACTCAACTAAGTCCATAAGAGTACAAAGGCAGGAGACAACACATTGACTCAACTAAGTCCAAAGGAGAAGGATACAACCATCACATGGGCTCTCTCACAAGTCGACTCAACTTAGTCCAGAGGAGAACATATCCTGGAGAATGTCACACGACGATGCAATCATCAACCCTCCCTCTCAGCTAGGGAGACATTCTCCACCAGGCCAAGCCTCTCACGGAAGTACTCGAACTTCGTCCTAGCAAGCGGCTTGGTGAAGAAATCTGCAATCTACTCATGTGTAGAAAGGTATTGCACGTGTACTACTTTCCTCTACACCATATCTCTAATATAATGGTATTTGATCTCAATGTGTTTTGATTTATCATGAAACACCGGATTCTCTAAGAGCTTCACATAGCTCTGGTTATCACAATGAATAATGGTAGAATCCATCTCATGATCAAATAAATCTGCAAGGAGCTTGCGAAGCCACACTGTTTTGTGGACTGCCACACATAATGCTATGTACTCTGCATCTGCGGTACTCAAAGCCACAGAGCTTTGTTTCCTGTTGCACTAGGAAACCATGGCAGATCCCAAGGTTAAACAACAACCAGTTGTGCTTTTCCGGTCCACTGTGCTCCCTGCCCAATCTGCATCGGCATATCCCTACAATCTCATGTCTACACCAGAGGCATATCTC
Source organism: Picea abies (assembly GCA_900067695.1). NCBI lineage: Eukaryota > Viridiplantae > Streptophyta > Pinopsida > Pinales > Pinaceae > Picea > Picea abies. Next base: position 5,865 of record CBVK0100357679.1, read on the forward strand.
AAGCCATATCCAACTGTTCCTTGTAGATATTTCAATACATGCTATGTTGCTATCCAGTGAGTTTATCTCGGCTGACTCATGAACTGACTAAGTAAGTTCACTACATAGCATATATCAAGTCTGGTGTTAACCAGATACATCAATGATCCAGTCAGTTGTCGATATATATGTTGATCAATCTCGTTTGAATCAGTAGAAGCTTCTTTCATTTTCTTCAGATCCATCACCATTGATGTAGGCATGGATTTGCAGTCTGTCATATCGAATTTCTTCAATATCTCCACTATATATTTTCCTTGACTCGGGAAAATCTCATCAGTCCTCTACCATACTTCTAGTCCCAAGAAGTAGTGCATCATACCTAGATCCTTCATCTCAAATTCAGAAGTCAATGCTTGCTTGCATGCAACAATAAGACTTTCTGAACCGGTGAGGAATAAGTCATCAACTTACAGGACCAAGATCAGGCACTCGTCACCAACAATGTGATAATATAGGTTTGGATCAGCAACACTCTTGCTGAAGCCCAAACTCATCAGGAATCCATCCATCTTCTCATACCAAGCATGAGGTGCATGTTTTAGTCCATACAGTGCTTTCTTCAACCTGCACACATGAGATTTTTTCTCATGTATCATGAATCCTTCTGGTTGCTCGATGTAAACTTCTTCCTCAATCTCACCATTGAGAAAGGTTGTCTTTACATCCATCTGATGTAGTCTCCAACCCATAGATGCAGCTAGTGCAATGATCGTACAGATAGAAGTGTATCAGGCTACTGAAACAAATGTCTCTTCATAATCAATTCCCTCTACCTGAGAGAATCCTATGGCCACAAATCTCGCTATGTACTTCTCAACACTTCCATCAGTTGCATGCTTGATCTTATAGATCCACTTGAAAGTCACTACAGACTTCTCTTCTGGTCTCGGAACAATATCCCACACATCATTCTTCATGATGGACTGATACTCTTCTGTCACGGCATCTTTCCATACATGTTGTCATGTTGCTTCTCCATGACAAGAAGGCTCAGTATCAATGATGTGACTCATGGCTGAAACATAGCTCGAGAATCTCTGTGGTCTCTTGCTCTCTTGAAATGTGCCTCAAGGAGCTACATGTCCCTCTGCCTCCTACAAAGTTTGTCGAGCCTAGGTAGGCCTTTTATGGCCTACTGCAATGTCTCTGGGAACATCAACTGGAGCTACTGGATCAACTGGATCAACTAGATCAATGATTGTCTCCCTCTGAACTATTGAAGGGGGAGAAGGTATTGTCTCGTTGTCAATCTCCATATGAGATTCTCTAGATCTTTGAAAGACTATCTCTTTCTCAAACATGACATCTCTTCTCACCTCAATCTGTCTCTGACCAGGGATGTATATCTGATATGCCTTCAAAGATTCACTATACCCCACAAATGCACCCTTTATGCCTGAAGGGTCTAGCTTGGACCTCTTCTCCTTGGGTATATGAAAGTACACTAGACACCCAAATATCCTAAAGTGTCCAACCTCAGGCTTCACTCCGGTGAAGGCTTCGTCGAGAGTCATGTTCTTCAAAATATGGTGACAACTCCTATTATGAACATACATTGTTGTCATGGATGCTTCTGCCCACAGAATCATAGGTAGATTATGATCATGTATCATCACTGTGTTGCTTCAATGATGGTTTTGTTCTTCTTCTTTGCAACCTCATTCTGCTGAGGGTTATAAGGAATGGTGTACTCCCTCTTGATCGCTGCCTCAATACAAAAATCACTGAAATCTCTGGAGGTGTACTCTCCTCCATTATCTGATCTCAACACCTTGATCCTCCTCCTGATCAGGTTCTCAACCTGAGCTTTAAATTCTTGAAATCTCGCAAGGACTCCATCCTTGGTCTTCAAGAAATAAACCCACGTCTTCTGAGAGTGATCATCAATGAAGAGCACATAGTACAAATATATGTTCAAGGAAGCAACAGTCATGGGTCCACAAACATCTGAATGTATCAAGTCCAATATCCCCTTGGATTTGTTGTCACTGCTCAAGAAGAACCCCTTGACATTTTTTCCAAGAGCACAACCTCTGCAAACACCATTATGTTGAACCTATATCTCTGGAAGGCTTGTTACCATCTTCCCTAGAGCGGGAAGGGCTCTATAATGAATATGAGCAAGTCTCCTATGCCATAGCTCGTTCAAGCTGATAGTATCATGTAATAGGTCATGGATTGGTCGAACAATCAACTTGTATAAGTTGTTTTCTCGAACACCAATCACTCGGGCATAATTCATATGTGAGTTCTTGTGCCATGCAAGAACTTTTCCTTCAGAGAAGGTAACCTTGTAGCCTTTATCCTTTAAGGCAGAAAAAGCGACAAGGTTCCTTTTCATCCCGTGTACATACAGTACCTCACTCAACTGAAGGGGTATGTCAGAATCTAGTTGGCATGTAGAAGTTCCAACTCCTTTCACATTATATCTGGCATTGTCTCCAATTACAACATGTAGACTGGATTTTTTCTCAACAAGGTTTGTCAGATGATCTCTATATCTGGTCATGTGCCTGGAGGCACCGCTGTTAATTAGCCAAATATCACTATCAGTAGGAACCATACCTGAGAGTGTTGATATGAAGAAGAAGGTTTGTCTTTTATGTCTTGATCTCTTTGATGTGGATCTAGATCAACATCAATAGTGGAGGCAAATTGTCTTCCTTTCTTCCTGGTAGGACAATCTCTTGCAATATGTCCATACTTGTCACATCTGAAACACTGGATCTTTGATTTGTCTTTTTTATGATCATGACCTGAAGCTGATGAAGTATTCTTACCTTTCAATGCTTTGTTGAAGCTTCTTCTATTCTTTCCTCCTTTCTTTGTATAAAAGGGAAGAGCATGATTGTCATCATGAGGAGAGTCTTGCACGTTATCTTCCTTCCATTCTTTTTTTTCTTCATTGGTAGTTGATTCTAGTAGTCTTTTGTATCACACTCAATAGGTCATCCTCTTCCAGGGTGATCTGTAGTCTTGACTTCCAACAACTAAATTTGCTTGATCCATCAAGCCTATCTTCCACCAAGTTTCTATTCCTCATGGTTTGCAAATTATTCCACAAACCCTTAGCAACTAGGCTAGAAAACCTAATAGCTAGGCTAGGCTAGCAACCTTAGGTTTCGTTGGACTTATGACTGCCAAAAATAAGCCTTTAGAAGGTCACAAGAACATTGGTGAGTTGTAGAAACCATAGAACCAATTTTTTTGCAGAAAATTGCGGAACCCTAGAATCATGTTTATATCGTTTACAAATTTGAATTTGAATTTCTAGGGTTCCGCAATTTTCTGCAGAAATTTCGGTTCTATGGTTCTGCAATTTTCCGCAAAAATTGCAATTCAAATTTGTAAATGATATAAACATGATTCAAATTCAAATTCAGTAATGAAATACTTTGATTTAAATTCATCATTCTAGAGTCTAATTAGTACTAAGCAAAATAGTAGACACTAAACTATGAAATAGTAAATTGAAATTACTCAAACTTAAAAATAGTAAAGGGTGACAAGTCAAAGACTCAGTTTGAGGTCATCGGAGTCTAGAGTCAAGACTCAAAAGTTAAAATTAAAAATTAACAATGGACAAACAATGAAAATAAAATGAGCATCAAGGAGTCAATCTCATTGATTGGTCTTCTACATCCATCTGTTGCATAAAGTCATTAGAACCATCAATGGGAATGTCACTATCTAACCCAAAGTCATTCTCATGAGTAACCAATGGCACACCAACCAAACCATGTTGTAGCTCATCTAATCCATCCTCCTCATCTATTTGTGCACCATTCTTTGGATCCACATCCCATGGTGTCACTAGCCCCCTCTGATACTTTGGTGTCTTCCTATGCGCAAGATGTAAGGCACTGTGCACTACAACTAGCTTCTCTACTATCCTAGAGTCAAGTCTATTCCTCTTGATAGAGTGGATGAAGCTATATGTAGACCAATTCTTCTATGTTGCGAAGGATCTAGCAATTTGAGACAATAAGAAAATAGCCAGATGTTGGATCTATGGAGTGTCATCCCCATCCATGGTCCACCAACCAATGGGGTCATCCTGGCCTAAGTCGTTGTGATCTCCCCTCACTTGAAGGGACCATTGAGACTTGCAAACTGCATCCACTGTCTCCTAAGCTCTCCCCTCTTTTGAATTGTACATCTTTGTAATCGCATCTCAAAATCCTTTCTTGACCTATGAATCCTCAATGGGAAGAATTCTACCAAGTCTTGCAACATACCATTTTGGGTTGAGTGCATACGCTTCCATGTGCAAAGGTGTGTTCATTCGAGGTCCCCATCTCTAAAATTATAAAAATAAAAATAATAATGACAAAATCCCAACAATAACAATTCATCCCATGCAAATTCATCGTTGTGCAATCCAGTGGAAATGCTATAATCCTCCCAATCCTGAAATCCTGAAAATTGTTTGTTGAATTATGAATGGGATATGAAATTCTACTTTCTTCATATGAAGTTCGATGAGGTTGGAACCACTTTCAAACATCTTGAAACAATTAATGGTAATGTTAAAAATTTAAGTAAAAGTTGACATTATCCTTATCATACCTTCTCTATAAGCAAATATGTAGACCAATTCCTCTCTTCTACGAAGGAACTAGCAATCTTAGAAAATAAGTCAATAGCTAAATGTTGGATCTCTAGAGCATCATCCCCATGCATGGTCCACCAACCAATGGGGTCATTCTAGCCTAAGTCATTATGATCTCCCCTCATATCAGGCTTGTTGAAGGGACCATTGAGACTTGCAAAATGCATCCATTGTCTCCTTAGTGTTTTCCCCTCTTTTGAATTGTACATCTTTGTAATTGTGGCTCAAAATCCCTTCTTGACCTCTAAATCCTCAATGGGAAGGATTCTCCCAGGCCTTGCCACATACCATTTTAGGTTGAGTGCAAATGTTGCCATGTGCAAAGGTGTGTTCATTAGGGGTCCTTAGCATAGGGGTCCCCATCTCTAAAATTATAAAAATAAAAATAATAATGATAAAATCCCAACAATAACAATTCATCCCATGCAAACTCATCATTGTGCAATCCAGTGGAAATGTTATAATCCCACGAATCCTAAAATTCTTAAAATTGTTAAGTCTGCTAAATTCAGAATGGGATATGAAATTCTACTTTCTCCATATGAAGTTCGATGAGGTTAGAACCACTCACAAACATCTTGAAACAAATAATGGTAATGCTAAAAATTTAAGTAAAAGTTGACATTCTCCTTATCTTACCTTTTTCTATCCTTTAAGAATTTAATATTTCCATTAATTACCAAGGTCACAAACTCCTCAAAGCCCTATCCCCTATCTTTGTTCTATCTTAAAGGGTTGTTGGACAAAAAATCAGGGGGGGGCTCCCAAGCATCCCCCCCTTTTGGGGAAACGCATCCCGCACACTATGAAAATGTTTCACGGTGTGTTTCCCTGTGTTTCCCCAAAAGCGGGGCGTGGGGAAACGTTTCCCCAAGCGACCCTTCACTCCGGGAGCATAGGAAACATGGGGCGGAAACTCCCCACCCTGGTGGATGCATCCCCGTGGAACACTAGTTTATACCCTTGAAATTCTATTTTTTGGCTTCAAACATGTGAGGGTGGGAACTAATAATTTTAGACTTACTTTTTATATTTTTTATTTGAAATTCAAACTTATATTTGGTGCTTATGTTGTTGAGAATTTAGGAAGCTATTCTCTTTAAAAATTGCAAGTCGCGAATGATTTAATGTAGTGTAGATGTTTGGATTCAAACACTCTCCTTACTATTCATGCATGTCACTAGGGCAACCTTGAATATAAATTTAGTATAAATAAGTGTGGATTATGTTTGTTATCGCTCAGTTTGTAGGATAGGTTAAGTAGCTTGCAGGCAAGAGTCAAACTGGCGTAGCAGGAGCTTCCCCACCCACTGTCACCTCGATGGGGGGCTCTTTCTATTCAGGGTGGCTAGTCCCAAGGGAGACGTCCCTAGTAATCTGGGGTATTGAAAGGAAAAAGATCAAGAGGTTAAGGCTCAAGAGGTCAAAGTAGGTTTTCCCCTTCACAGATTACTGCCAAGAGAGATAGTCGAAATGAAGGTATTTCACTTATCAGGCACCTGTTTGCGAGACAAGGCAAATAAAACTAAAACGTGCAACAGTGTTTAATGCTTCAATTGTCAATGACTATCAATATGAAATACACATGAGCATAAATAAATGTAATTATTGACGAAGTCAATGATTGCAATAAAGGCTATGGCTTATAATATTACTTCTTCAATAAATACAAAATGATAGAGCATTCAATGTACAATATCAATCCTTGAATTATCACAATGCATTAAATACCATAAATATGCTCACATATAATGTTGTTGCGTCACCACTTCTAAAGGTGACGTCACCCCTATTCTAGGTTAGTTTTGGTAGGCAAAGAGGTGGACGTTTTGCAAAATAAGCCAATGAAAATACTCAACACTTCAATGTCTATCAATGGATGACTTAGCCGCAAATTTAATACCAAGCAAAAGTTCCAAAGAGGCAAGACGTCATCATAGAGTTAGGGTTAGTAAGTCGCTAGGGTTAGTTAGGGTTTCAAGTTTTAGAAGTTTGGAAGATTGTTTTAACACAAAAGGCTCAACGTTGCATTCTTAGACTAGTGCCTTAGGGTAGATGGAGTCAAGGAGTAAGGCTAAAGGCTTGGAAGGATCTAAATCTAAGGACGGGAGAGTTAGGCTTAATGGTGGTGCAATGGCAGGGCCATGAAGTCAAAACCCTAAGGGGAGGAGGCTCATTCCGGTGTTGCTTAAGCAAG
>CBVK0100357680.1:0-12715 GCA_900067695.1 Picea abies
CCCCACATTTCATTGTACCACCATTAGCGATGAGAATTTGAAAATTAGAAAATGGTCTGACAAAGCATTTGACCTCCTCAACTATCCTAGGATGAATAAAATCATGGGTGCTATCACTATCAATCAATATCACCATCGGCTTATGTTTGATGTAGCCCTTGATTTTTAATGTTTGTGGAATAGAAATACCCACGAGGGCATGGAGTGAGATGGAAAGATCCTCTGGTTCCACGAGAGGTGGGACTGGATCTGAGATGGGGACAGTTGGTTGTGTGTCCTTTGTGTCAATGGCCTCATTTGATAATATGTCCTTGGAGGATGTGGAAGATGACACATCAATTTGGAAGAACTTTTTTTCATGACATTTATGGACTAGTAAATACTTTTCATCACGGTAATACCAAAGTCTTTGCTTCCAATGTTCATCCATTTCTTCTAGAGATACCTTTTGGACCTTCAAATTTTGTGTTGGAGCAGAGGTAGCCCTTTGATGAGGGTGGTTGGAAACAAAAAAAAGAAGGGGTTGGGCCTTCATAATGCTATCAGATTCCAGAGATAATGTGCACACCTGCAACCAGATAGTCGAATGGTGCATGAAAACATGAGACCGAATGACGTCCTTTAAGCCACTGAGAAAACACTCCAGATAAAACTCATTAGATAAGCCCTCGGTTCTAATAGCCAATTGTTCAACTGCAGAGATGAAGTTTTCTACTGGTCTTGTTTGTCGTAGCTTGTTGAGTTGTCCCAAAAAACAATATTCCCTATCAAAATGGGCACAAATTGCTTTGGTGAACATGGTCCAATTTAGTAGTCCTGGATAACATTTCTTATACCATTTCCACCATTTCCATCATTCTTGATCCAAGTACAGAACTCCCACATGTATTTGTGTCTCATTGTCTTGTATATCATAGAGGGAGAAGTATTGTTCCATTTGAGATACCCACCCAACTGGGTTTGAGCCATAAAAAATATGCATCTCAACTTCGGGCACCCTATTCCGGGAGTGGGGAGAGCCCCAAGGGGAGTGGGAAATATGAGGGTTCTCATAATGGGAAGAATGAGAAGCGTGAGGATGGGAATCCAGTAGGGAACTCTAGTTGTGCATCAAAAAGTCTTGAAATTGGTTGGAGAGGGTATTCAGGCTCTGGCGTACCTCCTCTTGAAATTGTTTGGAGAGGGTGTCCAGGCCCTGGGTTAGCTCCTCAAACAAGTTGGTTACCTTAGTGTCCAATTCATCCAGGGTTTGAGCACAGGTGGTAGGGTCCATTATGAATGCTTATGTAGAGTAATACCTCAATGATCAACACAAGATATGGAGTTGGTTGGGCTTGATAGAAAACAAGGGTGTCGGGAGGGGGATCTGGTCCACAAAAAATGACAGGTACCACTATGATCAGGATGAAGAGAGGAATCCAACGAAATATGTCTCAAATAAGGTTGGCAAGAAGGGTCTAGGTCCACAGGAAAAAAAAATATCTTAAAAATGAAGGGTACCACTATGATTGGGATGGAGGAATCCAATGGGATAGATCTCAAATAAGGGTGCGGGTGGGACCACTAAACTCATTTTTTTTACTCCTGCGGAGTTATACTTTGATTTGAATACTTCTGCAGCTTCGGAATGCCCAAATTCTTAACCGTAAAAAATGTGTAGTCAATTCGACACCAGAATACACGAGGCAAGGTTGGGAGGCTAGAAAATCATGTTTGTATATTCTCTAGGATGTTCCCCCTTGGTTAGGGTTTGAAGGGTGCCTATGGACATGGGTTTTCCTTCTGCTATAACTCTTTGATATATGTGCAGGGTCAAACAATAGTACTCAGAGAAATATCTCAGGGCACCAACTAAGGAGGTTCGACCATACCCTTAGTTGTACTACCCTATTGCCGATGTACTAGAGACTATCTTTCTGAGTGTTTTTCTCGGTGACACTATAGCAGTCAAATGACCGATTGATTGATCTATGGATGGTTTCGGGATACCCAGGCCAATCTGTATACATGTGTTGTATGGTGCACTACCACTCTAAGGGGTACCAACAAGGGTTACTGGGGTGTCCAACAATGTGAGCTTAACAACCTATTGTATTCCCTGCATGTATGCTTCCCTGACCTCAAATTTATGTGTTGAAAGACAAATCATTGTAGCTGAAAGATGCCAGAATACGTCTCTACCCTGGAAAAAAATAACCCACAATTCCTACCCAAGAAAGAGCTTTGATACCATTTGTTATGCACCTGGTTATGTTATTTTGAGTAGATACATGAAATATCAAAGAAATTACCAATGGAACAATAGAATATAGAGAAGAGCACACCAAAAATGATACCTTTTATTGAAATGGGAGCAATGTTCACTTGCCTCTTTGAGGGGACAACCTCCAGTAGAGCATCACTCTATTACAATAATTCTCAAGACATCCTTTCTCATACCTCCTACTCTTATTTATACTAATTCTACCTTCTAGAGAACATTCTAGAGGAAGATCTTTCTATAAGCGGAAGCTTCTATTAGGTCTTCTTACATTTACTTGTTCAGATTTATTTAATAGGTCGTATTAACTAATGTTGACCTTTATTACATGGAAAATATATCCTACTAACTAATGACCAACTAAGAGGGGTTAGGATCAAAACCTAACACATGGTGACTGGTCGCAATGTATGTAGCCATTATGCCCCCATTACTATATCATACCCACCCATATCGATGAAAAATAGATGGTTTTGGAGCTGGTAGTCTCCTATATGGAGTCTAACATTTTCAAATCTTCCCAAACATTTCAACATACTTCCATTGACAACAATTATTTGAAAGTTGTGCACTAGGTGTACAAAACAATGGGTTTCTTCTACCACTCTCTTGTGAATGAAATTGTGAGTTTTTCCACTATCAACTAGGAATATGAATTTACGGTGCTTGATGTAGCCCATGAGTTTCAAGGTTTCTAGATTTGAAATGCCTAATAAAGCATGCATGGAGATAAGTGGTTCTTCATGAAAGAATGGAGGTTAGATATCTACCTAAGTTTGAGTGTTGGTGTCTTCAAATTGTAACTCTAGCACTAAGAGGCAAACCGATATCAGCATAGCTCTGGACTCTAGATTAGTGGCAACCCGTGGGATCTTCTCCCATCTAGTGAGATCTAAGTGACATGAATTGACCAACTCCCTCCCTATGAGACATATGAGATCCCCTGGGCCTCAGTGATGAACTATCTCTTCCACACATCATTGTAGTGGACGACCCAGACATCCCACGAAGTCTCCCTCTGGACATCATACTATACTGATATTTCTTCATTCGGACTTGGATGTTAGGAGAGATGAGGCTGCTCCATGAGAGAACTACCTCATCACTTTTGGTTCTTCTTATTTCCCGATCTTCTCCTCCTAGACATCTCCAACCCAGAGTGTTTTTTTTGGCTTGGAGTCGACAATTATGCGTGCCTCAGCTTATATATCACTCTCTACTCTACCCTACTCTACTTTACTTTTTGCATATTTCCTTTTATAGGAGACCTTTTGGTACTCCTTCTTTGTAAATACATCATTGTATTCAACAATACTTTTGACCTACTTTTGTGGTCATCTATCGAACATTAATAAAAATATCTTATCTTATCTTATCTTATATGTTGTCTCTTTGATACTTATGTATTTAGTCAAGGCCTGAGTGATTATATCAATTTGGAACATTTTTTGTTCTTACACTAATGACCTGTAGCATATTTTTCATCACAATTATAGCAGAGTCCTCGTCTTTGGAAATTTTTCATCTCCACTAGAGATAACCTTTGTACTTTCAAGGGATGAGAATGATTTGTGCTTTGGGAAGTACCCTGGGGAGGACGAGTTCAAGGAATGAAGGTTTTTGTTTGTTTGTTTGTGCATTGATCATTGTCTTTGCTTCTAGGACCCTTTGTGTCATTTCCAACCAAGTAGTGGGGCGTTTCATTCTAACTTGTGCACAAATCTCCCCCCTGAGGCCACTAATGAAACATTCTTTATAGAAAGAATATGTTAAGTTCTCTGTACAGATAGCTAATTGATCAAAGAATACCATAAATTCTATGATTGAGCTTGTTTGGCATAACTTGGTAAGACACCAAGCGATATATCCTGCATATGATTTTTTATGTCATTCCTACCATTTCCATCATTTCAGATCTAGATATAATACCCCCACCCTGAGTTTCATCATGTCATCAGTGATGCCTTGGATGAAAAATCTATAGGGTATGACAATCTACAGGGTTAGAGTACTAGAATGTGACAAAATTAAAAGCATCTTCAAATTCTCTTCTTCAATCCTCCTTTGCAGCTTCAACAATAGCGCTTTTGTTAGCAGGTTCGTCCAACATATTTTCACTTGCAATTCAAGTATCTACGTCCCATGCGTCATCATTTGGTTTCCACCTGGCTTGTTTAAAATTTCTTTTCACCTTTGCAAACTCTTGAATTATTTACAACACTAGAGTTTCTTATCTTTAATTTCAGGGATGGACAAAGATCCTTCAAGGAATTATCTTATCCTCTACATCATCACACACTCTATATGTAGTTCAAGTCCATCTTCTCTTGTCAACAAGTCTTACTTGGCATGGATGTTTTCCATTTCTTCCCCCCACCAATTCTTTGAGATATCTACACATATTTATTGTTTATTATGCCGCTCTCTTTTAGATTCCACTACCTTTACCATCACCAATCATTCAACAAATTTATGACATTGACTCCACCATCAATTTCTTGTATTGCTCCACCCCCCATGTAGGTTTTATGCTTATGTCTCAGTGAGGCTTGGTGACGTACTCGGTTCCAACATGAACATTTTCATCCACATCGATATTTTTTTAACTAGATTTCCATGTTGCCATGTCTCAAAGAATTCAAGTGACTTGGTCAAAGACCAATGATATTCAATTGCAAACACGAAAGGACAACCTTCCACTACACCTTTGTACTAGAACTCAGCTACCTACGTTAATTTTTGGTCATACAGTAGTTCTTTACCATGTTCTAATGATCCACTGGACTCTCGACCTTGGGAGGTAGTGTTGATGCTTCTCAGTAAGCCTTTCCATCTATTCATGTAAATTTATCGATATTTCCACCCAAAAAACATCATGCAAGTACTTAAAAGATATCCATATTTGAATCTTGTTATCTCTTCTCTAGCATAGGTGCTTCCTTAGTAGGAAAAATCATGAATCCTTCCTTTTATCAATCTTGAATCTCAACCTTCTCCAACCTACACCACATCTCTATTACTCTAAATTAGTTAAGGTCTCGAAAATGGAACTATGTTTTTGGCTCTTTTGGCTCTATGGAAAACCCGGGGTCCATGGAAGGTGTCCAACATAGTCCCAATGTACTCTAGTGCACCAACATATTCAACCTTCCAATAGGAAGGAGATCTCATCCAAAGCACATATGATAGTTTCCATATGATTAATGTGCATAGTGTCCAATATTTAGTGGGGTTTCATTCCTTTAATTATCCCTTTAATAATAATCAGTCAAAATAATGGAACTAACAACATTCACATCTATTCCAATCACATACAAATCATCTAGATATAGCACAAACACAAACATATAAGAAGAACAAGTCTTCATTGCATTAGTAGAATGAGTAATACAAGATAAATCCAATGCAAAGCTCATGATAGAGTGCGCGACTCTTAATTAACAACAATGACAATGAAAATTATCTCCAACCTCTATTACATCATTATAATTCTCAAATATATAGGTGATTTGAGCAGTTATAAAATATTCTAGAATATACTTGGGAATCTACGAGTTGTAACCCACCCATACAAAAGGTACAAAAGGTACAAAAGAGTCTACATCCTTATAGACATGCACAAAGGGTTGGGAGAGCTGGGAGAACTAGTTGATGAGGATGCATAAAATTACTCATTATCCTTCATGCACTCATACTTATGCATGATTGTGTACTAAGGCTTATGTGATCTCATGGCTTCTACAAATTTGTCTTATGTTGAACTTTCTTCTATGCTAACACTTCGCCAAAAATGGGCCACAACATCTCCCACTATATATCAATGGTAATGATGGGATGGTAAATATACTTATACATTAATTCATTAGAATACTTATTACCTATGCTATTCCAAGTGTTGTTTGGTGGGATGCACTCCATAAATTCTCTAACATTATGGGGGGCAATAAGGAGTGCCTCTCGTTGACTTCATATGTTCATTTTGCTAGTTAAGCCCCAATGTTTACTTAGGCATTTTGTATGCCCAAGTAATATAGTAGGGAATTTGCTATGAACACATTTATGCCTTGTTTTTCAATAACTTGCAGATGATACTATGTATCGTCTTTTATCTTTTGGGACTTGATTATCTATTCCCCCAAGTTCCCAACATGAAAATTGATCTAGACACTTTTGAATTGGTTGAAAAAACTCTTCTAATGAATTTACATAAATGAGCATTAGTAAATTAGATAGAGTTATCTCGTGCTCAAGGGAGAGATCCATAAGATTTACCATTGCTCCAATTATGCCCTATTGACGTGACCAACTATGAGCCAACGATTGATGATCCATTAATCTATACACCAACATTCCAAGGATTTATATTAGACCATTTGATTGGACTAGGAGGAAAATTGAATACATGATTGATCATCCTGTGTTCATAGATAGAGTTATCTTAAAAATTGATGGGATGGGTTCACATCATCATCAAACACACCACCACAATTTTAGTTGCTAGAAGTATTATAAATATTATGGTCCAATCATTTCTAGGAGATGTAATGATTAAGAATGAGAATAAATGCACAATTTCAGATAGGAAGGCTTGAGCACATAATACAATCTTGAGATGATGAATTCCATGACACTCTCCAACATATATGTGACAAATATTTTATAAATCTATAAGGTCATAGATAAATTCATGGATCTTTTAGGAGGGAAGATGAATGAGATGTACAAAAATATAATCTATCTTTCTAAGAAATATCAATAATCAAAACAAATGTGTTGTTTATAATCTTATTGTTAATGTTAGTTTTGAATATAAAAATATATTTAAAACCTATTTAATTATTTTGTATTATTGTGATATTTCAATTACTCATTACCTTTTATATCATTTTTCAAAATATGATTTTTAACTATATTTTTCCTCATTTATTTATAAAACCAAAAATTAAGATTATGTGTGTGCACATGCATGTGCATGTGTACACACACATCCTTGAAAAAAAATTGCATATGATAATCAAAATGAAAAGATATACATTTTGTAGATGCACTAAGAATTTCATTCATTCCACTGCAAGGATTTTTCCCTACTACCAAACATTAATCCTTTTCAAAAAAAAGTCTGTACTTTGAATTTGATATTGTCCATACATAACATAGCATACATCCTAAAGTATGTGTCAATTTCACAATAGCTCCCAAAAAATGATTTCATACTTTACTTACCAAAATAGACTATAGCCCATTCATGATACTTTCCAAACAAAAATAGAGCACATTTGCCAATAGTGATTGAGAAAAACATTACCATTTCTTGCTCGACATTTTGGCTTATGTATGTAATGGTAAAGGGTTGAATTTCATTTGTATGTGAATGTTTGAATGGTGAAACTTGCTCATAAGAGTCTTTGCATGATTGAGTGAATTTATGCCTTGGAACAAAAACTAATTAAATTCTCACGTGCATGAGAATCATGCTCAAGGAAATATGAAATGAATTGAAATTTTACATTCCTAATATTTCATATGCTTTGATTTTTGACTTTGCAATCTTTGGGAAGATGCTCATTAGATTGAAAATCATTAGAAGAGGATATAGAGGCATATTGAGTGTTACTTTTTAATTTAACAAGTTGTTGGAAAATATTTCTATGGCTATTCTTATTGTTTCCACATGAGGCAATATTTGAGAAAAATAGGTGGTATTTAGTTCCAAAGCAATGGAATAATTTGAATTGTGAGATTTCATATTGTTGAGTTGTAACATAAGTGAAATCAATTATGCACTCAAACTGGATTAATGAGTACACTCCTATTATGAAGAGTAAGAAACCAACATGCCAGTGATTAGTTATGTATTGGGATTAGATAAACTAATCCTTTTGAGGGTGATCAATGATAATTACCAGGCAATGGATAAATCAATGGAGTTTAACCATGCCATCATGTATGTGGATGAAGAACGAAAAAAAAAGGGTGGAAACTTGACATCTGATTGGGTGACTATATAGATCCCATAATATGCCAACCTTCTTGTTGAAAGAAGAGGAAATGATAATAAAGAAATGATTAGTATCAGGATGATCACATGGAACTCATAATACTAATGATCCTTTCTTGAGTTAGTTTGGGCTGACAAACTTAACCAAGTAGATCCCTACGCTAGATGGATGTTTTGATGATAATTCTTGCATTAGATGTCATATCTAGTATTCTTGTTATAGATATAATCATGCAAGCTAGGTCTATGACATAATTGCACATACTTCCTTTATGATAAGATGTTTTATGATGACATGCGTGAGCATGTGGTGATGAAAATGATGTTGTATTCTCATGATGACATGCGAGAGTTAGCATTGTGGATTCTTTCTATAAGATGTCGATATTATGATTATAATTAAATCATCAGTTGCATGTTGTGAGGTGGTGATTGTTAGGTTATCCACCAATGGGCCAAGAGGGTCAGTTTATTTTATGATCTCATGGGAGCCCATAACCCCGAAGGAGAATATTTACAAGTAACACCATATAGGTTGGGGACAACTAAATCAACTACGTATGCCAGTAATTCTTATGCCTTGTATTTGAGTTGAGATGTCGAAGTCCTAAAGTAGGGTTGGATTTTTACTTGTCTGTGGTGTTATGGGATTGGACTTCAATTCCTTGGGCTTGTACCTAGTAGTTGTGGAGGGAGTTTATGTTATCCTTTTGATATGTATAGTGTACATGAGTAGATATCCAGATGCTTGCTTGGGCAGATGAGTTATCGAGCCTTGGTGATTTGGATAGACCGAGAGGCTTTAAGCCTAGTTCCAAAAGTCAAGAAGAAAACCTAGAGAGTACTTTTGCTTCCCCGATGTTGTGATGTAGACTTTCGATGCATGTTGTGATCACTTGGGTGGATTTATACTAGTGTAGCAGAGGGTGTTTTGGAAGATACAGGGAGAAAATTAAAAACCTATAATCAATATAATCAACGTTAACTTCAGAATAAAGTTTCTTGAAGGGAAGGAGTATGTCATGCCCCATATTATTATTAAATAAATAATAATAATAATAAAGAAGTATAATAATTATCATTAAGGGATCATAATAAGTACTTAAAATCAAATATTTGGGTAATAAAAGAAAGGGGTGAAATAAGTAAAGGTAATTTATGTTAAAACACTAAAAAAAAGATAAGTTTATGGCAAAAGAAAAAGTAAGATAAAGATAGAATTGCATAATGACAAGTGAAAGATTTTAGTTATTTATCAAATATGTTGTGATGAACTGTTCCAATGGAATATCCATGGCAGTGTATAGATCACTTATGGTGGTTGTTAGTGTTTGCAGATGCCTATGAATATTGTAAATGGTGCAACGTCTCCCAACACATTGGAAATCCTTGTTGCAAAGATTAATTACCTTTATTTCCAATTACAACATCTGAACCGTTTGAAAAGCGGACCATCAACTTTGTGGGACCAATTAGTCCCCCAGTGCATTGGACAGGTGCGCACTACATTATCAAAACCATAAAATATTTGACATGATGGGCAGAAGCAATGCTTGTCAAAGATTGTACTACAAAATCAATTGAGCGCTTCATATTTGAGAATGCGATTACCATGTTTGGGTGTCTAAAAGTATTGATGAGGAATCAAGGCATGCACTTTTTGAACGATATTATCTATGAGATGACTCAAGATTTCATGATCTATCACCAGAAGAGCACCCTCTATCATCTAGAAGCTAATGGTACGATTGAAACATTCAATAAGATTTTAGAACATGCCTTAACCAAAGTTTTTAATGTGCAACGTGATGATTGGGATCAACATATTCCAATAGTACTATGTGCATTTAGAACAACCTCTAATAGGTTGATGAAGTATACCCCCTTCAAGTTATTCTACTGAAAGGAGGTCGTCATGCTACTAGATTTTATTATTCCGAGTTTGTGCATTGTCATCGTCACCCAGATGTCCGATGAATAGTCACTTCAATAGCGATTAGATGAGCTCATAGACTTGGAAGAGGATCACCTTATGACAGGATTCAACCAAGTGGTCAAGAAGAAGAGATAGAAAGCATGGCACAACTGCAACATCTGTCACAAAATTTTGTAGTCGGGTTCTCCGGCGCTGCTATATGATAGAAATTTTTTCAAACACCCTGGAAAGTTATGCGTGCTGATTGAGCCCATTTTTCCTAGTCTACATTAGTGAGGCTAGAGCAACAAATTTGGCCGCACTGTAGGGTCATCCACTCAAGGGACTTGTCAATGGCATTGGTTTAAGGTGTCATATGGCTTGCAAGCATCGAATGCAATTTGACGACATCAATCAAGGTAGAAGTTAGTAGTGTAGTGTAAGAAGTAGATAGGTAGGTACATAGTTTAGCATAATTGAAATTTTTCCACAGCAAAGGACACATTCTAGTCACACAGGTGGATAAGATAGGTTGAAAAGTCTGATTATTCCCAAGATTTCCATTTGCGAGTAAAATTATTAGTAGTGTACAAAGTACTGGATATGATAGGGGGTTCACATATTATTAGTAGTGTACAAAGTACTGGATATGATAGGGGGTTCACATGGGAACAACATGAGCTACATGGTGCTACACAAAACTAAAGGGTCGAGCAATCTAATTAGGTCATATCACACATGGTTCAAATATGAAATCAGATATGACACCACATTCCAAAATGCACATCATCAGTATGGCGAATCATTACCGTTATCAACCACCTCATGGGAACCCCAACAGGTCAGTATTTCTCTTCCAGTGTTCAGCGTCAGTGGACCACTCGCAATTTCATGGCACATTTTCCCAATCGTTACCCTCACTATTTATACACCTCACCAGCATCAGTTTTGTTGGAGGGATCCTCGATGTCTCCACAAATAGAGTCCTCATCAATTGGAATTTGAGCAGTGCTAGTTGTTCTTTCACCAACAATTCCAGTTACAGTCTAAATTATAATCCCCCAACAATGTCTTCGATTCATGGTCATTTCCAACAGACACTCGATTGCCTATAGCTCTCAGCTCAAGCAAGTGACCCAGGATCCAACGATTTCTTTCTCGCAATGGTTGATGATTCAAATACAAATGCTGGGCAAGGGCCTTAGCCTCTTATTCACTAGAATATACATTCATCTTCCACACAGTTCCTTGAACTATGCTTCAAAGTTGCGACAGTGCACGATCTCTCTTAGTCAGGAGTTGGTGAGTGTGCCACCATGGATAATCACCTTTGTTGAGGCCAGTAGCCCAATTATGTGGGTTTCCCCCTCCACCATTCGAAGAGGTCTGCATCTTCCATCATATACATCTATTTGAATGAGACGAGAGGATGATGGAGGTCTAAGTCGATGGAGTCTTCACTCGAGGCCCACTTCTCGTAGGTCACCGAGTAACTGGGGCAAGTTCTAGTTGTAGGGATTATCCTGGTTCGATCGAGGAGTACTGGAGGGAAATCTAAAAAATATATCTCACTCACCCATCCATAAAGAGCTCAAAAATAGAGAGTTTAAGAGCCTATATGAATGAATCTCAAAGCCATATCTTGCCTTGGGGAGTGCTTGACTCATTCCAAGACCTATGTCAGGCTACAACTACAGCCTAGAAAGATGATTTTCTCTTACTCAAACTTGGTTGCAACCACATCCTGGTTTGATGCTTTGGTTATACAACATTGATGATTTTCTCTTACTCAAGTAGAGAACAAACATATTGGTCAGTATGCTTTGGTAAAGCCTCAATTCCACCTAGAATTCCCACCATGAACAATGTTATTAGCTTGAGGATGATAAAAATAATAATGTTGGGGGCATGTTGGCACCCAAAGTTTTGGGTAGGTTGTGCATGTGCACAAATAAGTCATGTACACACACAAAATAGTCGTGCACACACATCAATTTTATGTACACACAACAACATTTGTGTGATGGATGGAATAAGGCGCGAGCGCCAATCAAAGTTATATACTACACACTGGTTTTGCATGAGTCTTGTTATGAGTTTTTGTAACATTTTTGTACGAGTCTGGAGAAGTCTTATTTAGAGTTTGTAATGGAGTCATTCCATTAGTGTGTAGAGCCTGAAAGAGAATGCATAAGTGCCTTGTAATGCATGAGTTGTAGAATGGATCATATTATAAAGCACGATTCCCTTTGGAATGCAGATCTGTTGATGTATGCATTATGTTGTTTAATGAAGATAATATAAAGTTGCACTTCTCTCAGTCACTTGATGTGTTTATTCTAAGTACAATTGATGATTGTGTTAATGGTTTATGCTATTTGTTTGTTAATGGAGTATGCTTGAATGTATAGATGTTGTCGCAAATGGCTTCCTTGGATGTAATATACCAGATATAAAAAGTATGCAGAACATAAATAAAATGCTAGAAATGTCAGAATAACAATAATATAACCAGCATAATCTCCATAATAACACAGAAATG
>CBVK0100357681.1:0-12715 GCA_900067695.1 Picea abies
TTTTGAGCCATTTGGAAAAGGTGGGTGGCCACCGATATCCACCTAGATCAGGGATACTTCAATTGTAGAAGTTGAGGTAACTTTTCGTTCCCATAACTGGATCGTGTCTATTTTCTATTGCAAGGAAACATGACTTAGAGTTTCAATCATTAATGTTTATATTCCAGTTAGATATATGGAAAAATAGGATGCTAGAATTCATTATTTTATATTAAATAAAGTCTATAACTCCCCACTTTTATAGTGGTTGGGGACTTTAATACTATTTTTTACAGTTCATAGAAAAGGTGGGGAAGCATTGTGCGTGGCCCATGTGAGAAAATGGAGGAACTATTTACAGATTGGGATTTAATGGATATCAAACCAATGAAAGGGAAATATATGTGGAGAAACAAGCACTCATTATCAGTTCACATTGTTTCTCTGCTTCACTAATTCCTAATTCATAGCAATTATTTCCTCTCTCGTCTCTCAATAACCTCCATAATTATCCCCTCAACACTTTCTAATCATAAGTCGATTGTTGTTTGTATGGACCCTCCTCATAATTTCACACCTATACCTTTACATTTCAACCCACTTTGGTTATATCATGAGGAAGTCATTTCCCTCATCAAATAAACTTGGGAAACTCCTATTCATCGCTCACCAAACTTTGTTTAGGAGAGTAATCTCTTCTCTATAAAACAATCCTTAAAATCTAGGTCCAAATCTTCATTTATCCATCCCCAAAAGGAAATGATTAACAAACTTAATGATATAGAAAGGATTCAACAATCAATTGAGGAGAAGTAGGTAATGGCCTCTACTTTGCAATTAGAAATAGAGGAATATCAAAAACTACATGCATTTTTCAAAAAGAAGAAGAAGAATGGACATTGAGATCACATATTTTATGGCTTTGCTCAAGAGATGAAAATGCATCTTTCTTATATAAACAATCCAAATCAATAAGACACAAAAATATAGTAAGCAAAATTCATCTAGAGAATGGGCACTCGGTAGAACATTTTGAGCAGGTAAAAGAGGCGGCCAAACAACATTTTGAAAAACTATATTCATGGGAGGATGAGGAAGGAATAGAATCAATTCTTCAAGAAATGTTGGAGAATGTTCCACCAAGCATCCCTAAAGAGGAAAATAATAAAGGAGGAAATTATTCAAGAAATATGGAATCTAGAGCAAGACGAATCCCATGGCCTAGATGGATTTTCTATCTACGTTTTCAAAGCTTTCTAGGAGACACTTAAGTTTGATTTGAAAAGGATGTTAAACTATACATTAAAGAAGGAAAAAGTGGGAGGTGGCTACAAACTCTACTTTTTTGGATTTTATCCCCAAGGAAGTAAACTCTTCAATATTTTCATTTCCACCCTATCTCTCTATCTAACTTGGCTTACAAAATCCTCACCAAAATCATTACAAATAGGATAATACCTTTACTATCTAAATTAATGTATGAAAAACAAGGTGGAGGAAGATAATTGTTAACATCAATTTTGTCCATGAGGCTATTTATAATCTGTCTCTTAACAAGGAGAAAGGATTGGTAATTAAATTGGATATGACAAATTCCTTTGACTAGGTAAGGTATTGTTTTATTGTTGTCATGTGAAGGAAATTTTGATTCGATGAAGTATTTATTGATTGGATCAAAGGTTGCATTGGCTCCCCTTGGATCACCTACCTGATTAATGTCATACTTTCTTCTTTCTTTCATATCAACAGGGGTCTTCTCCAAGGATGCCCTTTGTCCCCTCTACTTTAAATTATAATGGAAGAATCTCTCAATAGGAAACTAGAATATGAAAGATGAATGGGGAGGCTCCCATGCTCAAGTCTATCGTGAGGGATCAAATAAATGAATCATTCTCAATTTGTGGATGATACTCTCCTTTTAGGAGCAACTTCAACAATCATAGCCAAAATATTTTTAAAATTTTTGGACAACGTTCTAATTGCTTTGAGAGGAAAGGTAAACTATCATAAGAGCCAAATATATGGTTGTAACATTATGGGGGTCCAATTTCATATTATCTCTAGGATCCTTGGCTTCCCCTCTATGGAAAATTGGGTATCTTTCAAATCCCTGGGCATGCCAATATCCTTAAAAAATCCAACTTCTCAATTTTGGAAAGTGATCCTCAACAAAATGGCATCATGAGTTCAACAATGGGGTATGATATGGCTAAATTGAAAGATAAAATAATACTAATGAAATATGTTCTCTCTTCTTTGTCTATTTTTCAATGTGCAACACTTATGGTGTGCAAGGGAGTTACAGAGAAAACTACAAAAAAACATAAGATTATTTATGTGGGAAGGTGGAAGGATCAATACAAATAAATTTCACTTTCTTAGTTGGCCAAGATTTTGCCTGGACATGGACAGAGGCAATATGGATATTAGGGATCCCTCTCTCATGGATATTTCTCTGGGAGAAAAAATAGTTTGGTGAATAGTCTCAAGATCGAATGAATGGTGGAAACAAGTCATTCTTTCTAGGTACATCAATGGCTCATGACTCCATTTTATAGATTCCCCCCTTCCAAATTCCAAGGGTTCCCCTATCTAGAAGCTCATTCTAGCTAGAGATCCTATTAGTCAATATCATTTATATTGTCTATCAGGGAATGTAAGGTGTATTAACCTATGGTATGATAGTATAACGAGGAAACATCCACTTGAAACAATAGAATACCTCCACATTTAAAATATTGGTGTATAAGAAATGGTATTTTTAAACTATCAGATATCACTATTTGGTCTAAAAGTGTTAAGCTGCAAAGTTGGAAGAAAATCTCACGTCTTGAGGAGATCATCGATTCTGTCAAAACTCTCATTCATCACCTTTTTGTTTGTGCTCTAATTGATTCCCTCAAGGTTGATTATCGATAATAGAGTTCAAAGAGTTACTCTGTGAAAGAAGGTTATTAGTAGCTTCTCTTAGGTGCCCCAGGTCATCAAAGATGAAAGTTATGGGTTCAAGTGTGGAATGAATATTCCCTACCCACAATTAATTCCTTATGTTGGGTAATGTCTCATGGGAAACTATTAATAGTATAAATTTTACAAAATACGAGGAATCGTAGGACCATCTAGATGTGTGCTCTGTAAAGTAGAAAATGAATCCACACACCATATTTTTTTAATTTTGTTTTCTACAAACAAGTTTGGGATAATTTGTATAGAGGTATGAAAGACATTCACAATTTCCCCTCAAATTGGAACGAGATGTTTATGAACTAGAAACACAGATACTCGGGAAAATTTCATCGAAATCTAATATTAAAGAGGATTTGGAGAGATATCCGCAAATTCATTTGCTGGGAAATATGGTTATCCAATAATAAAGGGTTTTTTCATAACGTTTTTATTCCTCACACCAGAGTCCATTCATCAACATGCAGTATGTTATCATAAGTCATTCACACCAAATGATTTAATGTAGAGACAAATGAATACTTGGATCATGAAGAGAGATTATGGGTTAGCAACTATAGAAATTTCAATACAAATTATGTATTGCCTGGATTCTCCTGATCTAACAATTATATGCCACTATTAAATACAAAATTGCTTCTACAAATTCTTGTGAAATTTAAAACATGATCGTCAATTGCAATATCAAGAAGAAATATCAATCACACATAACACAGATGTTTTTACGGAGAAAGCATAAATCTAAAAACCCCACTATCATATGTTATGTTTATATCATGGATCATGAAACAATATCATACAAAAATCTAATCCAAGATCTCTCAGTACAATATACAATCGTCTCACACTGTCATGCCAAAATTGACAAATTCATGTGCCAATTTACTGTTCTCAGACAACCTGCCTCCTCTGTGCAATCCTTGCTAATGTCTTGTTGACTTTTCAACACCCCCTCTCAAAAAGAAAGGGATTATCATTCACCCCAATTTGTCTCTATGGTATTCGAATTTTCTCCTGGTGAGCGCCTTTGTTAGAATGTCTGCATCCTGATCTTCCATAGGAATTTACTGAAGCGACATGATCTTCCACTGCACACAGTCTCTGAGATGATGATACTGGATGTGTATATGCTTAGATCTATCATGAAACACATGATTAATTGAGAGTTTAATGCAAATCTGATTATCACAATGAATCATTGTCAGATCTAAATGAGAACCAAATAAACCAACCAAGATCTTTCTCATCTAGATATCCTCACATGGAACTTGACTCGCTTCCATGTATTCTGCTTTTGTTGAACTGAGTGCCACACATCTATGTTTCCTACTGTACCAAGAAACAACTGTAGATATGATACTAAAGATCCCCCCTAATGTGCTCTTTCTGTCCATTAGGCTGCCCGCCCAATATGAATTTGTGAATCCATGCAACTTCACCTCATCCGTATGTCTATACCATAAGCCATACTGAGATGTGCCCCTTAGTTATCTCAGGACATTCTTTCCCGCCTTCCAAAATAGCTTGGTAGGATTAACCATCGCTTGAATCAATAGGTTAACTGCATAGAAAATGTCTGGTCTCGTGTTCACTAGATACATTAGCGAACCCACTAATTGTCGATATATAGTAGCATCCACTACCTCTCCAGAAGTAGCATACTCTTTCCTCTAGTTTCCTGGAAGAGGAGTATCCATGGATTTTCAGCTCTCCATGTGAAACTTACCCAATATCTCCCTTGCATACTTTCCTTGAGACACAAAAATTTCACCATCTCGCTGCCATATTTACAATCCATGGAAATTATTAAAGAGGCCCAAATTATTCATCTCAAACTCCTTTGCAAGGTCCTCCTTTCATGAGTGTATCATCTTCTCATCATCGATCAGTATTAAATCATCAACATAAAGAACAATGATTAAAATCTTACCCTCCACCACAATTTGGTATAGGTTTGCATCCACTTCACTTTTGGTGAAGCCCAGTCTAGTGAAATAGTTGTCTATCAAAGTGTACCAAGCACGGGGTGCTTTCTTCATCCCATACATCACTCTCTTAAGTCTACACACTCTTAAGTCTACACACATGTGACTCCCTGTCAAAGGTCTCAAAACTTCTTACTTCTCAATGTACACTTCTTCCTCAATGATCTCGCCATTTCTGATGGATGGCTCTGCATGAGTGGCTTCCTCCACTCCATGAACCTCCTCATGTGGCTGATCCAAATATTGAGACTCATCTTTGGGAACCAACTGTTCCTCCTCTGCATGCAAGTCTATCTCCCTCTCAAGCGACAACCACATGTCTTTCCCCTCATCGAATTTTATATCCCATCGCATAACAGTCATTTTGCTGTTAGGAAAATACACACGATAATTATGGGGTGTTTTTGTGTACCCCAAAAAAATCCCAACTTCAACATTCAATTCCATCTTCTTCCTGGCATTCTTGGTTACATTCACATAAACAAATGAGCCAAAAATATTAAAATCAGAAACATCATGATTCTTACCAGTGAAAGCTTCTTTAGGTGTACTCATGCCAAGTACTCTATGAGGACAATGGTTTTGCACATAAACCGTAGTGTTGCATGCTTCCACCCACAAATGCATTGGTAGGCCCTAATAATGCAATATCACTCGTGCTACACCCACGATCATTCTGTTCTTCCTCTCCGTGACCCCATTTTGTTCTGGGTTATGAGGCGCTATGAATTCTCTTCCAATTCCTTCTTTGCTGCAGAAGTCTTTAAATTCGTTAGAGATGTATTCTCCACCATTATCACTCCTCAGAACTTTCACTTGCTTCCCCGACACTTTCTCCACCAATGCATTAAACTCACTGAAATTTGAGAATGTTTGATCCTTCTTCTGCATGAAGAAGATCTAGCATTTATGAGAAAATTCATCAACAAAAATAACATAATACTTATGTTTTGTTGTTGAAGCAACTGAGAATAGTCCACACATGTCTGTGTGAAATCTCTCCAAGATCATCGAGGCATGATTCAAATTTTCTTGAAAGGTGGAATTTACATACTTCCCTATGGTGCAACCCCTTCACTGATCTAACTGATCAATTGTTCCCATTGGAAGTCTAGTAGATATTTGCTACATGATTTTCAAGGCTTCATGATGAAGATGGCCTAATCACCTATGCCATAATTCGCCCTCATCCCGGCTCACCACTTTTTATTCCTTGCCCATCATGGTAGTGCAACCATCTACCTCTAGCTTGTAGAGATTCTTAACTCGAATCCCTATCTTCTTGACTTGACCCATTGTTTTGTGTCGCAAGAAATATTTTCCATCACTGAAAAAAACGTCATAGCCTCTATCCTTTAGCATTGTGACTGAGACCAGGGATTTTCTTTAGACCTGGAACATGCATAACATATTTTAATTTAAATGGTTTACCTGTCTCCCTTTGAAAGGTAATGTAACCAATGCCAATTGCAATATATCATCCATCATCTCCCATCTCTATATTCATTTTGAGATCTTTCTCCTCTAGGTCACTGAAAAGGTCCTTATATCCCGTCATGTGGAAGAAAGTGCCACTATCCAAATACCACATTGATCCAAATGCACTTGAATCCATGCATGCGATCAAAGAGAAGTCAAGTTCATATTGCGAGGCAAGGGCCTCACAAGCTGCAACTCCAACAACCTTCTTGTTCTTCTTCTTCTGCGAACAGTTAGTAGCGATATTCCCATGTTCATGACAGTGAAAACACTTCACTTTGGTCAAATATAGCTTATTGACTTTAGACTCGGATTTTGAATGGAATTTCTTCCCCTTCACTTTCCTTTCCTTGGAAGCCAAATCACAATCCTCTTCATCATCATGCTTTGATGACGAGCCATCTCTAGTGTTCCGCATGAACTCTTCCTACACTAGATCCAACCATAGTCGTTTCCAAACTGGCAATATTTCCCTTCCATTGACAACATCTTGATAACTGTGCCAACTCTTGGGAATTCCTAGGAGCACCAAGATCACCAAATCATCATTAGAATATGTTATTCCCACACTCCCCAGCTCATCTTGACATTGGAGAAACTTCGTGAGATATTTTGGAATGGAGTTGCCCTTTTCCATCTTGATCTTCTTGAGTTTATCTTTGAGCACCAATTTCCTATGGTCGCTACTGTTTTGGAATAGATCCATAAAATCCTTCCACATTGCATATGGTGTTGCTTTCCCATGGATTTTTGAGACAATGTGGTCTTGTACTCCCTCCAACAGGATCCTCCTCGCCTTTGCCACTTTCTTTTGCCATGCATGCATCAAGATTTGCAGCGTCTGCAACATCTGTCTCAGGAACATCTTTCTCAATGAATTCCTTCAAGCCATTGTCTTAGAGTAATGTCTCCATTATGTCCTTCCAAGCAATGTGTTTCAAGCTTCCCTTGAGTCCATACTCTAACCTCAAGCCATTGAAATCCATTTTGATGTTGAATCAACTGTATCACCAAGAAATTCTTTCTGCAAATTTGAATTCTATCCAATCACAAACTCAGCTTCTACAATCTTCTGTGCTCTGATACCATGTAGAATTTTTCAATACAAATTATGTATTTCCTAGATTCTCCTTATCTAACAATTATATGCCACTATTAAATAAAAAATCACTTCTACAAATTCTTGTGGAATTTAAAACACAATCTCCAATTGCAATATCAAGAAGATTGATCAATAACACATAACACATATGCTTTTACTAGGAAAGCATACAGCTAAAAACCCCACTATCATATATTATGTTTATATCATGGATCATGAAACAATCTCATACAAAACTCTAATCCAAGAGCTCTCAGTACAATATGCAATCGTCTCACATTGTCATGCAAAAATTGACAAATTCATGTGCCAATTTATTGCTCCTAGACAACCTGCCTCCTCTGCACAATCCCTGCTAATGGAAAACCTGCAAATGAATTTGAATTCCTCTTTCCTAGGATGCACATTCCTCATGGGAACATCCACTATGTGTGTGATTGCATGAGTGTACTTCACTCAAATCACAACTAATATCCAAACTATCCCTTTCACCTGTTATCTCAACTGGGTCTCCACTGGATCTGACATGCATGTAGTTAATAGTTGTAAATCTTCAATTTCATGTGAGATCACTGATTGTGAATTAATTAATAATTAATTCACTGATCTCTCACCAGTGTAAGTTCAGTTACAACTAGTTCAATTAAGATTAACTCACTTAACTGACCTAAACTATGTTACAACTCACATAACTACACATCCAACTCTGTTACAACTTCGAATCACTCAGTTACAAATAATTCGAATTGGATGTCCCACCAGTAAACCTTTGAACTCAAATTTCCTATAGCTAACTAATTTTCCATTTCAGTTAACTATTTTCAAGTAATTATGAGATAATAGATTAAAATTTATTGCCTAGTTTATTTAAGGGAAAAATAAATTAGACACACATTTCCTGTTGACTTTTCAACAACAACGTTCTCAATTTGAGGCATTCCCATTCTCAAATTATTCCCAAATCTCCTTTGGCCAAAAATGATTGGAAACTAAGGATGTAAGATGTTGATTTTATGCATTATGTTACAACAATTTTTTCTCACCCCATGCAACTAGCTTGGATGGCCTTTCCATTTCCTTATGTAGACTTGAAGTCTCCTTTTATATATTCTAGAGCCAAAAGGCACATTTTTCCACATATATGTGCCCTATCAGTTAGACAATAAGCGTATACACATGTTTCTCCACTACAACCCACGTACATTGGGTTTGGTGCTCAAAATTAAAAATTATGTCGAGTTTTCCTACCATGTCACGAAATGCATGATCCTTGACCTTCAGTATACTGGAAACTCTCTGACTCAACCCTTCAGTTACATGTGAGGGATATAAATTGTTCCATATCTAAGCCTTGGAGGAGAGAATTCAAATTTGAGAACAAAGACACTCTGGAGAAATTTCACTTCATATCCAGTCTGCATCCCTTTATCCTTGAAAGTATGAACCCCTTGTTCAACCCCCAAGCTGTTCCTTCTTTGTGATGGAGAATCTCATTGTCTCCTTTATATGAGCTTGCCTTTGGTGGAGGATTGAAGTGGTGGAGGCCTAGCTGGAGAGACTTAGTTTCTTGGTTCCAATTTGTGTCGTTACAGAAGTTTGTCACCTATATACTTTTGTTGATTATTATAATAGAAACACTCTTTTCTCATCCAATTGATATCTTGCAAATATTTGAATTATTTTTCCATGGGTGTATCTGTCATGTATGCTAATGTATTATGCTAATTTATATGCTAACATTATATATTATCACTATACGCTTTATTATATTCATCAAATGTGTGGATGAGGTAGGATCTTGACCTTGTCTTGTTAGCATTTCATTTATATAGCATACTTGGGATTAGGGTTTATTTATGCATGTTATTCCATCTATTGTGGTTTACTCCATGCCATAGAGAGATTTTCTTTGTAACAAATTAGAGGCAAGAGCAATGAAAAAACATTCTCTTCTTTGATGGAGTGTTGAAAAACAACCCAGGAGAGGCTGGCATGGGGAAGGGGGGTTGGAGGGGTCCTTTTTTTATCCTAATGGAATAGAAAAAATATCTTTGCATGGGGTATGGGTCACTCTAAAAATAACCAAACATAGGCCTTGGTAGTTTTCATGGGCTTGAAACTTCTTAGCATAGAAGAGTATAAGGAAATCATTGCAGTTGGAGAATCTAAACAGGTTATTAAAGGATTGAGAAATATAAGTGTGTGCAAACAACACACTTTTCAAAGAACCTTACACATGATTTCCTTCCTTCTTCTATGCCCTTTGAAATAAGGGTTGAAGCTAACTAAAAAAAAAATACCAATGTATTGTAGATGAAGGAGCCCCCACAAGTATTTTATCCTCCCCAGATTGGAAAGCTTTGAGTTACCCCAATCTTGTGTCAACTAACAATGACTTGGTGGATTTCAACATAAGACTTACTGAATATTTGGGGATTCTTCCTCAGTTCCCTATCATGTTAGGTGGGGATATTTTCCTACTCAAACTGTTAGTGGTGCAAGGCATTTTAGAATTCAATATACTTCTTGGGCATGATTATGTTTATACTATGAATGTTGTGGTGTCTACATTCTTTTGGGTGATGCATTTTCCTCACAAAGGAAGCATTGTCACTATTTATCATCTTACATTTGATAATCACCATCATAATTCAGCTTTAGCTCAGGTTTCCCCTTTGTATGTTTCTAGTGTTCTAGTAGACTCTTCCTTGCCACAGGTGAATTATGTGGTGTCTTATCCTCAATGTTCAATTGCTTCTGAGATGGTATCTTTATAGTCATGTTGTCCTTATCGAGACAAGGTATCCACAATTGATTAGGTGTTGTATCCAATGGTGGTACGTGAGCCCTTTCTTTCCCCTTTTCACTCGAGTAATATGGAATTTACTCTTGATTTTGATCTTACTGCTTGTAAGACCTTAAGCATTGGTATTTTTGTATCATCAAGTCCCAATTTTTTGGATGTTGAATTTCCTTCAGATGAGGCTATACTTGAAGCTATGATTATGGATTTTTGACCATGGTAATACTTGCATAGTATATTTATATTGCTTCCTGAATTGGAAACTTTACAAGTTGACTACCGAAGAAACCCTTGACCTGAGCCTCGCGATGGGCTCTACTTAAAGAAGTACTATGTGTGTGTTTCAAGGTTGTGCAATAATTTGTACATATTGTACTTTTATGGTTTCTTGTTTTCAAGCTTTTTATTCCATAGAAAAAGTTGTTATCATAGGTTTATATATTGGACTTATTAACTTATGAATGAGTGTTGTTGGTCATATGTATAGGACTTTAGAAACATTTCTCTTTGGAACCTTTTTGTCGTGTCGATCCCTTTTGACAACTAATGATCTTGAAACTAACATATAGGTTAGATTTTCCCCTCCATGCATTTTTGTATTATCTTTTTCTTGGCTCATTTTACCTTAGGATCAACCCCACTGAGTTGCAACATGGAACCTTCTTCGCTAAATATAAGTGTCGTCTTGTTTGTGGTGGAACCTACCCTTCATGGGTGCCTTATTTAGAACCTTGTTTTTCATTTTGGTTCCCATGCTGAAGTATTTTCATAGGCTTGGGATCCGCCTTTAGTCCCACCATGAAATTGCATTGAAACCTCATTTTTCTTCTCAATTGTTTTTCTAGATATTACCCGTAGGGCTCCCACTTTTTGTGTTAAGTTGTAATTGTATTACATCATTACTGGTTGCACTTTTTGAGCCTAATATTGGCTTCATCCTGTTGTTTATTAGCCTCTATATTATTCATTTTCATCCGTTGATAGCCTTGCAATATTTGTCTTTGCAACATGAAACCTATATCCCTATAGGAAACATTCCCTCAAGTGTCCATATCTTACGTGTGTTTCCTTGCATTGAGCATAGGTATGTTCCTTTCTCTTGGAACTATTTTGATTTCCCCTTACACTCATTTCCCCCATTGTACTATAACATTATTTTATTCTTTTTCATGATTCCTAACATGAAAAAGACAAAAAAAATCAAATAACAAAACATGAGTATGGGAAAGAGTCTTCTCTGCAGTGTTTTGGGAGTAGTCATGTCTCCCTTGAACTAAGTACAAAGTTTTGAGTCCATGTCTCAACAAATTGTGTTTAGTATGGCCTTAGGAAACTAAACCATTTAAACAATGTTTTTACTCATTCGACTAGTTATTCTTCCAGTCACTATGGAGAGTTCGTCGGTGCCTCCTATGTTGTATACTTATGTCATTGTTCATCCTTGAGTCTGTGCTTCCCAAATAATTTTTGTTTTCTTTATCTTTTTCAAGGGAAGTTATAGCCTATGTCAAACACTCCTCAAAATTATTGACTTTTCATGTCAGCCTTCCCGTCGTCAAGTACTTCTTAGAATCAACAAGAATATTTGGCCTATACTCATGCTAGTATGGAAATTCCTCATTGACTTCCAACTAGTGAGTCATCTCTTATAAACTAAGACACATTTCTATGAGAGTTCGACCTAGATTCACACCCTACCTCTATATACATCATTAATAGGTGACCTGACCCTATTTTCATCATTGGTCATTGATTGAGTGGTTTTCCTTTTGTTTGACAACAATAAAGTTATTCACACATTGGGATTTGTGTAATACCTTGGATTCCATTTGACCCCATTGGTGGATTCCTTGCTTATGTTAGTGGTTTTAATTATTGGCTATTACTTATAGGGTCTCCTTCGTGCACTGTTCCATATGGTGCGACATACTCAGTTCTAGGTCCATTCAATATTTCTCCCAAGTCCTTCAAAATATTTGGCCTTTTGTTGTTCCTCATGTTAGATGACGAGGACGCATTAATTCCCTCTTTCTAGCATATATTTTCCCATCGATTCCATCTCATATTACTCTAGGATAGGGATCTAGAGTATTTTTATTACCTTGGGGGTTGCAGTCATTAGTGGTAGGTTTTGTCACCATTGATAGTGTGAATACATCAATTTCCACTGAACGATAGATTCTACAAGTGTTCAACACCAACCAATTTATTTTCACTTGCTAGAATTGTAATACCCCAAGGACGTGCCCCAATTTCATTATGAATTGTAATTATGTTTTATAGGTTGGTGAGCCAAGTTTATATAAGATGGTGGGATTATGTGATTATTAGGCTAGAGAGCCTAAGTGTTGATGGCTAAGAGCCTGATTTTTGTACATGTAATGATGCACATTATTAATATAA
>CBVK0100357682.1:0-12715 GCA_900067695.1 Picea abies
ACGATGAACTCATCGCTATAGTCCCAGGCCTTTGGCAGGGACTAATAAGGCATACAATTGTATAAACTGATATTTTCTTCGATTAATACTTCTACGATGTTGTTTTGGTCTTCCTACTACAAACTGGATCATTGGTTGTGTAACCTCTCCATCCTATGCTATTATGATCAACGGAGAATCGACAAAGTTTTTCCAGAGTGGTAGAGGATTAAGACAAAGTTGTCCACTATCGCCACTCCTATTGATTCTTGTGATGGAAGGTCTTAGCCTTTCTCTAAAAAAAGTCCAGGCATAAGGAAAGTTGTTTGAGATAAAGGTTTCTAGATTAATTAAGACCCTGCGTCTACTATTCGTGGATGATGTTCTCATAATGACAAAAGCTTTGATCGAAGAGTGGAAGGAGATCAATAGAATTCTAGGCGTTTTTTGTGGTGCGTTGGGTCTGATGATCAATGTACAAAAATCCACTTTTGTCCACTTTGGAGTTCAATAGGGTACTCTAAAATACTTAAAAGAAATTTTCCATTTCAATTTCAATGAACTATCTAAAGGGTTCAACTATTTGGGTTTTTTCTTAAAACCTGACAATGACAAGGTTGAGGACTAGTACTGGCTCATTTCAAAATTTGAAAAGAGGATAAATCATTGGTGCTATCGCTGGCTATAACTCGGAGGTCGCTACCTGCTTATAAAAGCAGTACTAGAGAGCCAACCGGTCTATTGGATGGCTTTGGCACATATCCCGTCTAGAGTTCTTAATCGGATCCACCAACCGGTCTTCTCTTTCTTATGGTCAGGAAGCAAGTTGAAGCAAAATTATCACTTATGTAGATGGGAGATTTAAGCGAGGCCAAAAAAATATGGAGGCTGGGGATTGAGAAATATATATGGTTTCTATAGGGCACTGTCGTCAAACACGCTTTGGAGAGTATTGATAAAGAATGGAATTTGGCACCGGGTCATAAAGGATAAGTACCGCCCTTACGGAACAGTGATGACATGGCTAAGATCGACCACTGTAGTATCGGCCCAGGGCTCCCAGACTTGGAAGAATCTCCTTAAACCTTTACATCTTGTTTTACACTGGTTAGCTTGGAGTCCGGGATCTGGACACTGCATTATTCTAGGGAAGGATATGATTATGGGCATGGGAAAAGATTCTATTTTGTCTAAAGATCTGGTAGTAACACTCAACCAAATAAACGTTCATTACCTATATCAGGCCAATCGAGATTTACGTCCAGGTACGATATGATCGCATGGTTAGATAGTGAAGAGCTGGGTCTGGAAGGTGAATTAGATACATAATGGAACATGTTTAGAAGAGCACTGATTGGATCAGGGGTACAACTATTGTACAAACTAGATGAGTTAAAGTGGACGGGAGGAGACAACTCGGATAATCTTACAACTAAAAATGTATATAATGCCATAGCTACAAAACTGTGGAAAAAAAACAATTGGAGGCTAGAGAATAAAACTGTGGTTATGGGATTGTCCACATAAAATTAAACTCTTTGTCTGCCTTGCAGTGGAAAACAAAATTCTCACTTGGAAAAACCTTCAAAATAAAGGATGGGTTGGGCCAAGTTATTGCCACCTATGCAACAACAATCGGGAGACAGTAAAACACCTGTTGGTAAAATGTCCATTCACCATTGTAGTCTGGGATAGAATAAAAAATGCTCTAACTCTCTCTTCAGGGTGGAATGGTTTATCGGTGAATGATTGCTTTGAAACTTGGAATTTTCAGAATCATTTTATATCCAAATTTTCTCGCCTATATTAGCTGATATATCTGGTTAGAACGAAACAAGACCATCTACGAGTAAGGGAATCCCTCTATAGAAAAAGTGGTTCACCAATCTTTAGGAGCTGTGGGCAGATCCAAAGAAAAGGAAAAAGTTCAAATCCCCAGAACCACATGTCATGCACTACCTGAACATAAAATAATTGGGTGGTTTGACGGGGCAACCCAACAAAATGGCCATCAAAGTGGTGCAGGTGGGGTGATAAAGATCAATGAACATTCAACCTACAAATGGACTTTAAATTTTGGTCAAGGAACAAATACCAGGGTTGAACTTATGGGAGTTTGGGCTTCATTAACGCTGGCATATCGGCTTTCAATCACATATTTAGTAGTACTTGGAGACTCTAAAATAGTCATTGATTGGCTAAACATGAAAGGCGCATTACAGGTAGTCACTTTGGACTATTGGAAGGACATGATTTCAAATCTCATCAAGCTCTTCAGGACTATATCCTTTTCCCATATTTTTAGAGAAGATAACCAAGAGGCTGACTGTTTATTAAGACAGGCTCTTCAAAAGCAACCGAGGAACATAACATACAATCTATGGGAAGACGGTCATGAGGGCTCCACTTTGTTTTTAAAACTATATTAGATGACAATAAGGGGTGCTATCATAGTTTTATTGTTTTTGGGTAACTCTCTATGTGTAGCTATAGAACGAGTTGGAGCTCGTTAGTTTGCAATCTATTGTTCTGGGTATAGGCTCGGGGCATGAAGAAGATATAGTTTTGTTACAGATCTATGTTGTTTTTAGTTATTTTCTGGAGGTCACTTGGAGTGTTTAGTCTCTGATCGAGACTCTTGGAAGATGTAATTAAAATTATTAATATAATTTTGAGGGAATTTCTTATTGGAAAAAAAAGCTATAGAACAAGTTCTATATGTTCCTTTTTTGATATATGCTCTTTTGGGGCTTTTTGAAGATGACGAGGGTTAATGTAGAGATTTAGATGATCTCTCTATATTTTGTTGGGAGTAGTCCATGAAAAATCAAGGTTATCTACTATTGTAACGAGTGTAAAAATAACATCTTATATTTTATATAAATATAATGTGAAATTTTATGTGAAAAAAAAAAGTTAACAAGTAAACAAATCTATTTTCTTTTAATTATATTTTTCTTCAAAATTTTAATATATTTAACAATGATCACATTTCTAAAATTGAAGAAAAATAAATCTACTAAATCAATATTTAATTAAAAAAATAAAATTATTTTTAAAATTAAATATATCCATTTATTAAGAAACAAATCAACTAAATTAAAATTATGGTAGAGAATTTTTCTAAATTTAATGGACACTACATTTCAATTATTCACTACATTTACACTTATAATGTTATATTTATTCACTACAATTACACTTATAATGTTACATCTTAGTAAAAAAGTTGATATACAAATGTTTACAAATATTTTAAGTGTTTGATTGTTTTTTATAACTGAAAAAATGGATTTTTAATTATAAAAATGAATTTAATATTCTCAAAAACCTATTATGCAATCTCAACTAAAAGTATTAAAATTTTTAACAATTCTTCTAAATTTTTAAAAAAATTCTGTAAAAATTAATCCATAATGTTAACCATTTTTAAACTATGCGATTACCATTTACGTGAAAGAAAAATTGTTGACCTTGGATGTGGTGATAAGGGAATTTAAAAAAAAAATAAAAAAACAATACTTTGAATTTAAGACGAGAGGCGTGGAACTCAATACCAAGTGAAAGCGAACTATTGGCGCGTTATAGCTTTCACAAACCTTCAATTCAATCCTCCACTGACACGTGTTCAATAAAAAAACTCAGTTAACGACCATCGTGCTAAGCTGCTTACCCGCGGAGTTTGGAAATTTGGAATGCTAATTAATAATTAATAATTTAATGTATAAAATGAGAAAATATCAAATACACATTCGTTCCTCCTTCTACGCTCTACGCTAATACTGGAGGAAGTAAACTGTAGAGAGATTCCAAGTACACATTCGTCTCTCATTCTACGCTCTACGCTAATATTGAGGAAGTATTCTGTCGAGAGAATCCGAGGTTCTCCCTCTTCCCGTACCGACACAATTATAGTAGTAGTATTCGAAAACCCTCGGCGTTGCAGAGGATTTTGGGGGACATGGACAATCTGTTGTAGCTCTACTGCCCAATTTTATCAATTCAATTCATTGAATTTGAATTGGGGGATTTTTTCTTAAAGAAATTAGCGGCCATGGCCGAACTGCCGCTTTCCCCTTCGGATTCCCCAGGTAAGGCGGCCATCGAAACGCAGGCTGCAGGCGTCGGAATTCTCCTCCAGATCATGATGCTCGTTCTTGCATTTGTGCTCGGCCATGTCTTGCGCAGGCATAAATTCTACTATCTGCATGAGGCCAGCGCCTCTCTTCTGATCGGTACGGGATTCGAACTCTTGCTTGCAAATGGATTAAAACATCTCTTAGAATTTTTTTGTTTATAGCATTCTGTACATATACTCTACTTGAAAGGTGAGCTGAATTGTACTTATCCGAATGCCAACCAAGCGGTCATGGTTCGAGTTCCCTGTAGTCATTTCCATTAGCACGCATAAAATGAATATGCCCTAATAATGAAGTCAGGGTTGGATTCAGCCATTACGGTATCGAAGTCCCTTGTTTCAGCTTTGTTTTACGCATAATGTAATTCGTTATGCAAGAAAGGGGGTGCAGAGGTCACATGTTCAAACCCTATGAAGTTATTTTACTTAAGAACACAGCTCAATGCCAACGGGGCCTTGGTTCACCGGTGAGGTTGACGTACCGTCAACCACGGTCTAATTCTTGCCAGGTGGGTCGCTAGCATGTCAAAAAGGATGAGGCTGGGTGCAAGTCCCAGGTGAATTTGGCGGAATATGTATCCCTCAGACCTGGCACCTTCGCTGATGCCGCTCCGTGTTATGCAGTGTAGCCCTTGACCTCTCTGCATGTTTAACTTCCAAAATAAAAAAACGAATATAACTGAAACCCCCCAATGGCGATGGATGAAATGTTCATATTTTCAAATATAAGATATTTCTAGCCCACACAAGAGAGTCCCTAGTGCCACTTGTTTTTGTAATAATCAGGATTTCAATCACTGTTCAGTAATTTCATTTTCAGACACGATGCAGGCCCTGATGCCTAGACTCCATAACACATAGTTGACCTTGGGGTCTAGAGTCCTTGATAGTCTGCCAAAGATAAACATCAATCAACTATTTGAAACCTTGAAATTCTCCATTGTTTCTTTGATATTCTCTTATGTTTTCTCTTTACCTTGCTACTTCTTTTAGTTTGTTACAATGTCGAAAAACTCAGCAAGGCCTGAGTGTAACAGTTTGACTTGAACTTGGAAAATCTTGGCAAATGCTAGAGAGCAAAAATCATTAAAATAAAGGGGTTTTCTTTTCCTTTTTGGCACTTATATGACACCTACAAGTTATTCCATCTGTCCACGAGTTGAACTTTCTGGACAAAAAATAACCCACGAGTTACTTATAAGTTAGGGACTCTGACCTGTAAGTACACACAGGTCTACCATGCTACGGGCGAGTATGACTTGCTGGTGGAGAGGTTGACTTGGGATTGCTTCAGCTTGGCCAGACAACAAGTAATTTGCGAGTTACTCACATTTCAGGGTTGTTAGTATGTGTTCGTCTACCATGCTACTGGCAAGTATGACTAGCTGGTAGAGAGTCAGACTTGGGATAGACTAAACTCAGCTTGGCAGCAGGGTTGAGCCGGGTTTGACTCAGGAGTACTCAGAAGTGTCGGAGTCATCGTTTTTTTCAACTATGGTTTATTGATGTGAACGTGTCCTATACACTGTACACCTATTTGCATCAGTGTTTTTAAAACCGGCAGAACTGGAACTGGAACTGGCCAGTTTGGCTGGTCAGACCTCCAGATGCATTTAACTGGCCATCGAACTGGTTTGGGGATGGCTTGGCTGGTTCCATTCCAAACTGGCCATATGAATGAACCAAACCATAAACTGCAGTAAATATATGCTTGTCAGATTGGTCAAGGCAAAGATTACTGAGGCTCTTGATGGCATGATCCGTGTTTTCATCACAAGATTCGAACGCAGTCTCCACCAGCTAAAAAGATCCATTGAGAGACAATATTTAGCATCAAAATATTTTCATGATCTTTCAAAAACACAGGATATATACACTGAATTCCCAAGCTACATAAATGTCAAAATCAAAATAGATAAGAGCATCCAGTATTGTTGAGAAATTGGTTCTCAGATGACCACAGTAAAATTTAACTTTATATTTGTAGTTGTCATATATGGATAGGCACGACTGGCTGTGAATGGTCCAATAACATACAGTTTTAAAGTTCAAACATAAATCGCAGTTGTACTTTTTGCTAGTTGTTCTAGAAACAAGTTTTTAAGCGTCAAAGTCTCAGACTTACAAGCTTCCATTTCTATCTCAGACATAATATTAAACACCAACAAACAATATTAATAATTATGCATGCACTGGGTGTCTTTTGGGTGTTCATATGCTTGGTAGTACCAAATCAACTTATAAGTTATTGCTTCTATCCAACTCGAGTGCCATCAACCTTCCTCAATGGTGCATGTATCCTCTTTAATTATAATATACCAAACAGGAAAGTTTTCTTGAAGTTTAATTGCTGTACAATATCATATAACCAGAATACTTTCAGTATTAACGAAGTAAGCCAAAATGAAAATCTAATGTTTAGGGTTAGATGCAGTTGATCGTGTGGTAGATGCTTTATCAATCTAATGTTAAGGGTTAGATGCAGTTGATCATGTGGTAAATGCTTCATCAATAGACCATCTCTGTGTTTTAACTTTTCTTTGAACCTCAAAGGCCTGCAATGCTATGAAGAAGACCTAGCAAAAGTATTCCTAGAAATCCTTACCAGGGAACACTCCATTTTATGTAGTAGGCTAGTAGCTTGTTGTTTTTTGGACTCTAGAGGCCATTTAGGGCCTAGTTGTATATGTATTTTGTTTCTGATATGTG
This sequence comes from Picea abies, assembly GCA_900067695.1. Lineage (NCBI taxonomy): Eukaryota > Viridiplantae > Streptophyta > Pinopsida > Pinales > Pinaceae > Picea > Picea abies. Next base: position 6,827 of record CBVK0100357682.1, read on the forward strand.
TTGTGTTTGGTGCCCATTTTGCTATATTCACCCTTAGATGATATATACATGAGCAGACTTTGCATATTTTGTCTCTAATGGTTTGAAATCTTTAAAATATTTTTTTCATTAAAAATTAAATATTTTATGTATTTTTTTGTAAACCGAGACATTAAAATCAGATCAGTCCGAATCATGGCCAAGTCCGAGTCCAAGTTGACCATTTGAATGATTCCAAGTCCGAGTCTGAGTTTTAAAACATTGACCAGAACTGAGCAGTTCAACAATACATAGTAATACAGATTTTCCCTTATTTCTAAATTTTAAAAATTAAAGTTAAGTCTTAGAAGTATCCAGTTCTCAATGAATATCAGATAATGCAAAGAAAACTGTAGGTACTCACCCGAGATTCAGAAGACCACTGCCAAGGAGGTCCAGGTCTCGTTTGTCTGATAAAGATATTAGTGCTTGCTTTGAATCTGTACAGTGAAAGTAACAACTATTTCAGCCATAGTCATGCAGTATAAATATGATAAAAAGGCCAGCCACTTCAAACATCAACTGTATGCAAAACATGCATAGTATTGATGACACCTTACATATCAGACATGTCTTGAGCGAGTTATGAGACCCATGCCACAATGTTGACAAAAGCCAATTAAAAAAAATATTATTTTTTTGACATAAGCTGAATACATGCCATCCAGAAGGTGCAGACTAAGCACTTTCACCAGCTTAAAAATCTTTTAGGCCTATAGAATACTCATGGAATAGGGTTCTTGTCAATAAGAATTACAGTGAACATTACTGTTCCTCCATTGTGCACCTATAAAATAGTATATAGTATCATAATTATGAGAAAATAATATTTATTATATATATTAAAAGGTATGACTATAAGTCTGTTATCCCCATTTTGTGGGATAACTAAGGAGATGATGTCTCGAGGCCCTCAGGTTGCAGACATGGAGTACCGAGAGACAGGCTGACCAGTGGTGTCCATTTGCAAAGATGGAGACCCACCTCACCACCATGCTCCACGTTGATCATGACAGTATCCACCACATCAGCTGGCCTCCGAAAGACATTGGGTCTTGCAATATTTGAGGCATTTGAGTTTGTTAAATCTATTATTGCTTTTGATTATGTGACGTTTGCTTGGACATTATGCTCTTTTCCCTGTTTTACCTTGGTGGTTGACATTGCGCCCTAGTAAGTGGGTCACCCTTAGGGATAGGGCTGCTACTGGGAAGTCCTCTTGATGAGTCATCATGCCATTACTGACCATACTTGTCACTTTCCACACTTCATCCCCTCATCTCCTTACCTTTTGGGATTTTCGGGTGTACTGACCCAAGAAGGGGTTGTCCCTCAATTCATGGGAAGAAGGGGTTGAAGGCCCAGAGGCTTATAGCTGGCAAAAGATAAAAGCCAAACCATTAACCTTCTAGATGCTCACCCAGGGATCCCAAGGACAATGAAATGTCCAATCTGAGTCTGGTCTGACCCTTGGCCGGTTCTGAATCCAATTCCGACTTTTAAAACTTTGGTTTTATTGATGTGAGCGTGCCCTATAAATTTTACACCTGTTTGCACTAACTTTTTATTTTGTTCAAACTTCAATTCTTGTTTAAACCTTAAATTGTCAGTGTGAATGCCAATGATGAATCAGGCGGTACAGCACAGGGCCCACATTTAGGAATTGTGGTACAGCAGTGGGTCTGGCAGAGTGTGTGTGTGTATAAAATTTAAATAACTAAAATTACCAATTTTTTACAACTAAAATATGAATCTATGCTCATTAACACTACAATACAAATAAAATATAAAATAACAATGAAATTTGAATCAGCAGTCAATAATACATACTCGAAAGTCTGTCTACTGCAGGAATCAGTAGCCCATAATACATACATGAAAGTCTGTCTACTGTAGGGATATTCACTTGGAACCTTGTATAGTCCTATGAAAACTCCAGGCAAAGTGTGCCCAGTTGTGGAGATTGAAACTGGAAGCTAATGGCATGTATGTAGTGCAAATTCCCAGATTGAATATATCAGACAACCACATTTGAACGGATGAAAGGTCCTAAACCCTCGGCCAAATGACAGAATGTTGGTCGGCAAACCGGAAAAGAATTGGCGGCTGAGATGATAAGGCTACTGTACCTCTAAAAATGTTGTTCGATCCTCTGTAATGTTTATTGGACAGTAAACTTTTCAGGTTAACATTTATAATTGTTGGGCACTCACAAATGCAGACCAGATCTTCATAACAGCTTGTTAGGCATTAGAAACAAAGAACAAACATCTGTAACAGCTTCTGGGCTTATAATATTCATGAAGGATCTTAAAAACAGTTTGGTTGGCATGGGAAGACGTGGATCAGACTAAACAGCAGGAGACGTTTCCCTCCCTGGAGTTAATGCCTCCTGCAGCCCCTTTATACTGCAGATGCATCTCCTGCTGCTGGAAACACACCCACAGCATATACTTTCTCCAATTATTTGTGTCAAGTGAAAGTTTTCTTCTTCTGTCTTTGTTGGGCTTACTATGCCAATGTTTGGAAAGTCAGATGTATTATAAAACAAATTGTATAATATGTTCCATTAGTATTATGAAGAATTGCAATGGTAATCAACCTCCTTACAATGCTCTTAAAATTGCATGTATTGATCTACCTGTGCCTCTTCGCTGATGTCTTGATCCTACTGGCTTCTTGGATTAAGGGTCTTTAGAGACAGATTGATGCCTTGGCTAATTTTTGTTACCTCTGGCAGTTGACGGTCAACTTGGGGTAAAACCAAGGTCTTGATCTTCAACATGTCGAGGAGTACCCTCTTTGATTTTCATTTCTACTTCTAGGAGATGAGATTGAGATCATGACGGCTTAGACCTATTTGGGGGTACAGTTTGGGGGGCCTTGTTTTAGCATGTGTCTTTGTAGCCATTGCTTAGCAAGGGGTACGACTCCCTTGCCCTCCTTGAGCGCCATTGTTTCCAGGACCAATTTCAGGCATCGAAGTTGCATCTCCTAGATTCGATCATTAGGCCTACAATCCTTATTGTCTCTTAGATTTGGGGACCGAGGTTGTTACAGACGGATAGGGTTAAGATCGAGAGAGTCTAGACCCTGTTTCTTAGGTGCATCATTTGATGCAAGTGCACGATCCTGTAGCCCATTGTTCAGGTGAAGTTTGGAGCCCCTATCATTTTCGCCTTGAGGTCATCTTTTGTTTGGTGTCTTTCCTACATAGAGTTCAAACTTCAGGGACTCAACATCCGGGAGAGATATGTACCCCTAGGACCCTACCTAACGCTTTTCTCTTTCGGGCCATTGCCTTAGTTTGCACATTTGGTTGTGCACATGGGTGGTATGCAGACATGTCCTAAATTATTTAGTAGGTGGCCATCTCTCTAGATTGTTTACACCCCCTACAAATACTCTTTATATATGCTAGGCCACCTCTTGTTCTCTAAGTAGGCTCAAAATTGACCCATCCGTGAGTACATCTATACACTGTACAACTGGGTCAGACTGCACCATTGGAGCACCTAAGCCCAAAAATAGCTTTTTACTTGGAGCATTTCACTTGGAGCATTTCATGGAGTTGTGGAATGGCTTCATTGCCTGCCCTCGTACACATGGAGACATTTGATGCCCTCTATTAGGATCCCCGTAGGGTAGTTTTAGGTGGGATCCCTTAGACTTTGGATAGAAACCAATCACCACATACGTGCCTTGATAGGGCTTGCTAGCTTTGCTACTTACAAGAGCCATAGATGGAGATGCATTTCATTTTCGGGTGCCCTTTCTACTATGAGATTCTTGGTTGTTACCCTTACCTTTATGAGGATTTGGGAGGTTCCCTCTCCACTTTCTTTCGATACCTCGACTAGAGGTGACTTACTCTTTTCATGAGAGAAGTGCTCAGATATAGATCTTAGTGTCTTTAGCTCAATGCTTCTAGGAGGATAACTTCTTTCTTTTAGGGTGACCCATTTGATTGGGGTAACAAGTGACAAGCATAGGTCTTCAAACCTTAGAGTAGTGAGGCCTTGGGTCTTCTCCCAAGTTTCTTCACGTCCTCCTCCTTCGAGTGGCTGACAAACATCTTCTAGGTTTGTAAGGAGTTGCCATTCTAGATCGTAGAACAAACATTACTAGAATGATATATGCACTAGATCTAGATGAACCCAAAGATCGCGTACACATGATCGTGAGACTACTGCCTAGATTCAACCGTGCAACTAGGCCTTTATCAAGACTTGCTTTCCCTCGAGCCTGGATGGTAGGAGAGTGGACCTTCCTTGTTTGGTCATCCCCCCTAGGATTGTACAATCGAGCCCCCTCCACCCTGGTCATTCCCCCAAGGATATCATTTGTTGAAGTATTGGCCCTTTCGCAATGATTGGCAACTACAATAGTGAGCCCATATCTAGGTCCTCGTCCTTGCTCTCAGTCATCAAGGCTTGTAGGATTTGACATTTTCTTCTCCTCTCTTGGGTAGTATCAAGATCCTCAATCTGGATTCCTTTTTTGGATTCATGACATCCATGCTCTAATACTCTTTTATTTTGTTCTATTAGACAATCAATTTTTAGTTCCTAGCTAGATACTTAGCTTTGCTTTTACTTTTAGTATTGATCTGGGTTCTGCTTTTGCATGTTAGTTTTTGGGGTAGCTTGGACAAGTACTTCTGCATTGGTAATGCCTAGCATGCATAGGTGTTTGAGTGACGCTCTCTAGATCTTTAACTTTGTAATTGTATTTATAAGGTTAATGTGGCTTTTATTTAATGACTAAAGTGACTTTTTGTAAAGTTGAGTGACTTAAGTGATTTAAGTCATCTCAACGAGAGAGTAAGTCACAACCATCGATCTTGGGAAGGCAAGATCTAATCTTGACTGTTGAGATCTTAGGGTTAGGGATTTGGTCATTAAAAGATTATAAAAGCATATCTCAGGATAGTGAGAGGCACACATTGAGCTGAGAGGAAGAGGGCGAATTTGCAGCTGGAGGAAAGATGATTTTGCAAGGCTAAAAAAGAAGGGCCGTATAGGTTGAGTTTGCTGGGCTGCTAGAAAATTTTGAATTAGCTGTTGTAATTATTTTCTTCCTCTGAAGCCAATAAAATCCTCTCATTCATTGGTTTTCCCTTTGGGGTTTTTTCAGGGGCATTGCCCAGAAATATCTATGTTCAAATGTGTGTATTGTTTATGATTCCGTTGTGCATTTTGAATGGTTAAAACTCAACTGCAAATTTTGTGCATAGTTTACAGAATTTATATCAGCAATAGATTAAATTCTGAGTTGTTAAATTATTGGCATTAAATTTCTGATTGCCGGGTTTCAAGAAATTAACATGGTCTCAGAGCTGGGACTCTGAAGAGTGGCACTGAAGACTTTGACACAAGGGTTTGTAAGGATTGCAGGATTTTTGCTCAGAAAAAGGCAGGGAAAAGAATTGTTGGTCAGTTTGACAAGGATGGCTACCAGATTGAGGTTTGAGGACAGGTTGGACGGGGCTACAAATTTTATCCCATGGAAAGAGCAGATTACGTTGATGTTGGAGGAAAACGAAATAGGGGACATTGTGGAGAAAACCCAGGTTGTTCCCACAAATATAACACTTTTGGTGGCGTACAATAAAAAAAATATGAAAGCCAAAAGGATGCTCTTGGATGCCGTGAAGGACCATATCATACCTCATGTGTCCAGAAAGAAAAATGCCTATGAGATGTGGGAGGCTCTGATAAAGATTTATCAGAGTGGAAACCAAAACATGAAGATGGTGCTGAGGGAGAAACTTAGGAGCACCAAGATGTCCAATACTGACATAGTGGCATCGTATCTCACTAGGATATCATAGGTTCGTGATGAGTTAACGACTGTTGGAGAGGTAGTCAA
>CBVK0100357683.1:0-12714 GCA_900067695.1 Picea abies
AATTAGAGTAATCAAGGTGAGATACATAGCATTCAACAATCTCTTGAAAATCCCCTATGACAAGGGTGACTCCACAATGTTTATTAATGAGAAGATGAGTTTCGTCCTATTGTACAAAGCCCCAATGATAAGGAGAGGGGTGAGGAGTGATGGAATATGCGATTATTTTGGTCACAATTGTCAAGGATTATAGTGGCAAGTTGGTATTTGATCTAACATTTATGAGTAAAAAGGAGACTTAGAGAGGGGAATAAATTTCATTCATCATTATGAGTAATGAGGGATCTTTTTCAATAGAGTTTGTAATAGGGACTATTTTTTGTTGGGGAGAAGTGTCCAAATATTGGTGTACCCTAGGATCATCAAGGGATTTCTCATCTATGTACAAGGATTTGGATGTGAATTATTATTATAAGAATAAGCATTTTGTAGTAGTGTCCTTTGGAGCCTTATAATACTTGCACTAACATGTGGGATGAGAGGATGGGTCTAGATTATTGGGATTAGCTTCATGTATTGTTTAATAGGAACTAGTATTTGGACTAGGGATAGCAATAAGGTGAGGATTATGGAAATGAATGAAGTGAGGGATCTTTTCTAATTTATTTTCCACAATGAGGATATGGATAAAGACTTTGTATATGAGGGTTTTCTAAAATAGTTATACTTCTTTATAAAAAAACTACAAGTAAACCGAAATTATATTTAAAATATCTACAAGTAAACCAAAACACCACATGGAACTTGGCATATATATCAATATCTACATATTCATGAGGATTGTGAACTTTTACTAGTATAAAGCCTACTTTTTAAAACACGTCAAAACCCTTACCTTTTCATTGTTCTTTCACCAGATCCATTAGCCCATACAAATTGATAAGAGTTGTCAACAAGATGCATTTCAATCACTAAGACCTTCATGAATCATAAAATACAAATTTTTTATATGAGTAAATAATTTATAATAAGAAAATAAGCATGCATTTAGTTATGTAAAATACTTTAGAAAAAAATTAAGTTGTCGCATACCTTAATGAGATTCTCTTTGTTTCAAGAATAGGTTATTCTCTACTAAATAGGGCCAACCACGTGAAGGTTGAAGCTTATATGTCCCCTCCCCCCCCTCACATCACTCTCAATTTCCCATACCCAACAAATGATTTTCTCTATATAGAAAACATATATACATTAATGCATAACTAGGATAGTCATCAAAACATATGAACATATAAACATCGATAAAGATCCAAAAATGGGTCATGAATTTATACATCTAATTTTTCTTTGATTTACGTTTTTTTACATTCATAAAACTGACAATTTGGATATCATCATCATCCAAGGACATTGTATTTCATGTGCCCTGTCCTTATATTATTTGTGTGCACTCAGGTACCATACTTCTGGTACGTTGCTTAGAAGGGTTAGCTGACATCTGTTCAAGGATGTGAATTGGAACAATGAAAATGATCATATCAATATGTTGAAATATAATTGAAATAACTAATTCATTGTTTTGATTAACATTACAGTATTACTCTTTACCTGTCTCTATAGCTGGGATAGTTGGTGCATTAATTTCCTATCCACTTGGTTGTTCTCGCATTTCACCCTCCTGAGCTACATGCTCTTCAATTTTGAGAAGATAATATATAAGTATAAGTCAGGAAATAAATGTCTACAATCATAGTAAATATTTCTAATTCTGAAGCATACATACTAGAATGGGTACTCTGCTCTACACTATCACTAGACAAGTGGACCCTAATTGTATGACATGGTTTTTGATGAATACCGCTTGATTCACTACTGCGGTAGCACTGTTGCTTGAAAACAAACATAAATACTTAGTTAAGGGTGATATAATAAAATATGAAAAGACTTTACAAGCATGCTACTACGGTTTCCTTATTCATTTGATTTACCTGCATGGCTGGGGAGATAGGAGTCTGGCCCAAGCTTTTTCTATATTCAATGACACTTTTAAAACCATTCTTGTAACCAAGCTTCAGGTCCTCCTCGCTGGCAACAGTGTCAAACATATTTAACTACAATGCATAACACCATTAAAAATACCAATAACAAAAACATATATTTGTTCGCTACTATTAAATAAATATTAACCACAGTTAATCATTTAAATATTACTATTTGGGCTTTGAGTTTTCCATAGCCACCTTGGCCTAGTTTATGCTGGCCGTGTTTTTCCACTCTGGCCTTTGTTGCTTTGGATGTGTCTGGTAGCCTACATATGGATTTTTTGAAAAAAAATAGGTATCAGAATTGTTACTTAAAATAGGAAAGAAGAACATAAATGCTCATATTTCATTGATAATATGACATGTGTTGTACCTTGCTTGACTAGCTTGTGGTTGTTGTCCTTGTTTTTTAAACAAGTTATCCTTTGCATCCTCTATTATCACCTTCCACTCTTTCTTGAAAACCATGGGAGGGCCCTCGTGCTTTAGGTCTATTTGCAATTTATCCCTATAATGGGCCCTGGCGTATTTTAAATTCTCGTCGGCTAACTTTGTAACCACTTTCTTGTTGAAATTCTTGTCGAACAAGTTCACCATGTGATCTATTATATCATCTTTCTTTTTGCTATCTTGGTCATTCCACTGTGTGTGAATGGTGGGGACAAACAGCTCCAATTCTTTGTCATGTAAGTTTCTATAGAAAACATTGTTTCTGCAGTAACGTGTTATCCATTAATCAATTAATAATATCAAGTTGTAATCCATTTCAATTTCATTAAAAAAATAAATCAATTAATGGGACAATTACCTACAATCTTTGGAATCTTTATCGGAACACATGCGTCATCCACCAGAAAGGTGATATCTAGTGATCCGGTGCTTTAATTTGTTCTGCTCCATGAAAAATAGTATCATGTGCACCTACACTATGTTCCTCTCCGGAGTCATCATGTGGAGTCCCAGGCTTTGGCTCATCATGCTCTGGCATGTCATGCCAGTCAAAATCTCCCTACTCATCAATGGATTCAAGGGGAACCTCAGGAGGCTCAAAAAGCCTCACTTGCACTTTGTTATGTCAACCTCTTTTTTGCATTGGACCCTCACTGCTACCTATAGCATTTGCAGGATCTAGAGGTTCCCCATGCACGGGGTTTAAAAACTCCTACAAACAGGAAAATTTTCTTTATTAGATCATATACAAAATATAAAACTAAAAAACATATATGAAATTGTCATAGCTAATAAAAATATGTAAAGATGCCACTTACCCCATAATTAGTTATTGTAGTTTGTAGCTCTACAATTCTTGCCCTGTCCTCCTATGTTAGGGGTCTTTTGTTAATCAAACCTAGATATTCCATGTTAGCCTTCTTCAAGGCCTTCATTGCAGTTGTCATTGGGTTTGTCGAATAATATATTTCATCCTCATCAATATCCTCTGTGGGAGCCTAGACCGATGTTTACATGATAAATCAATCAACAAAATTTATGAAATTCACCTCTAACATTAAAAAAATGAAATGTTGTAGTAATATCAGAAAAACAATAAAAAAAATTCAGAAATTTAGTTGTTGTAGTCATAAGTTGTTACTGTATTTAACATTTACCTGGTGAGGCACTGCGGGTGCCTTTCCACGGTTACCCTGGAGAGATGTAATGGGTGAAACTCGGACATGTTCACCCTGGATAGAAGTTGACACAATAAATCAATAAACAAAAGTTATGAAATTCACCTGTAACATTTAAAAAATGAAATATTGGAGTAATATCAGAAAAAAATAATGAAATTTCAGAAATTTAGTTGTTGTAGTCATAAGTTGTTACTATATTTAACATTTACCTGGTGAGGCACTATGGGTGCCTTTTCCATGGTCACCCTGGAGAGATGTAACAGGTGAAACTCGGACACATTCACCCTGGATAGAAGTTGACACAATAAAGCAATCAACAAAAGTTATGAAATTCACCTGTAACATTTAAAAAATGAAATATTGGAGTAATATCAGAAAAAACATAATAAAATTTCAGAAATTTAGTTGTTGTAGTCATAAGTTGTTACTGTATTTAACATTTACCTGGTGAGGCACTGCGGATGCCATGCCATGGTCACCCTGGAGAGATGTATCGGGTGATTTTCTACCATGGTCACCCTGGATAGATGTTGACACAATAAATAAATCAATAAAACTTAGGAAATTCACCTATAACATTAAGAAAATGAAATATTGCAGTAATAACAGAAAAAAAAAAATGAAATTTATGAAATTTAGTTGTTGTAGTCATAACTTTTTACTGTATTTAACATTTACCTGGTGAGGCACTGTGGGTGCCTTGCCACAGTCACCCTGGAGAGATGTATCAGGTGATTTTCTGCCACGGTCAGTACCCTGGATAGATGTTGACACAATAAATCAATCAATAAAAGTTAGGAAACTCACCTGTAACATTAAGAAAATGAAATATTGCAGTAATAAAAGGAAAAAAAATAATGAAATTTAGTTGTTGTAGTCATAATTTTTTACTGTGTTTAACATTTACCTGGTGAGGCACTATGGGTGCCTTGTCACGATCACCCTGGAGAGATGTATCGGGTGATTTTCTACCACGATCACCCTGGACAGATGTTGACACAATAAATCAATCAATAAAAGTTAGGAAATTCACCTGTAACATTAAGAAAATGAAATATTGCAGTAATAACATGAAAAAAAAAATGAAATTTATGAAATTTAGTTGTTGTAGTCATAATTTTTTACTGTATTTAACATTTACCTGGTGAGGCACTGCGGGTGCCTTTCCATGGTCACCTTCTCCATCTATTTGATTTAAGTTGTAATCGATCGACAACTCTTCACCTGAAACTATTGTTTTTGTTGCACATACAAATATACGATTTCCTTTGCGTGCCTCAAATATGCAATTCGGTTTCTTAGTTTTTGCCACTGGTCATGTACTATTTATAAAGCCCATAATGTTTCCAGTATCTTTTGGCCTTCCATCAATATACATAGTTGCCCCTTTATTTTGAGTGTTATCTAGTAGTTGTATATAATTTGCGGCAACTCTGTATCTCTACATACTTTGCGTATATCGGACCAACATCAACCAGTGATTGTATTTGTATAATGGCCTAACATACTCCATCAATTCAGTTACAGTGCCATATCCGACCTTTATGTCATCCGTCGAAAATAACCCCAATCCATGTAAGGATGAAGGAGCAATGTGATACATCCTCCCACCGATGAATAAATCTGTGCCCACTTCAGGTAGCTCCTTAGGTTCCCATAATTGCACTAAATGTTTATACCTCAAGGGAAACTCAATGTCACCTATGCTCTCAGCATCATAATTACAGGACCCTCCATTGGCAATAAAAAATTGCATGCGGGTACGAAATCTTTTCCTTACCTTTTCCAACCTAATTTATCTAAAACCAGTAGATCTAGTACAACACATCTCACTTTCAACCTCTCTTACTATATCTTAATCATAACTCGAGGAAGATATATCCGATAGATCCGATAGGAAGTTATCATGCCAATATATGTTTTTGGTACCAACACAGTTGCATATAGTTCCATTTAGTTGCATAAAGTTGAAATTTCCACACCGATCTGTCATATAGTTGCATAAATTTGAAATTGCCACACCTAGTTGCATATAGTTGCAATATAGTTGCATATAGTTGCATAACTTGCATAAGTTGTAATATAGTTGCATAAGTTACATATAGTTGCATATAGTCACATAAGTTGCAATATAGTTGCATAAGTTGCAATAAAGTTGTGTAAAGTTGCATAAGTTGCAATATAGTTGCATAAGTTGCATAGTTGCATATAGTTGCATACGAAATTGTTGCAATATAGTTTCATATAGTTTCAATATAGCTTCATAAGTTGCAATATAGCTACATAAGTTGCAATAAAGTTGCGTAAAGTTGCATAAGTTGCAATATAGTTGCATAAGTTGCATAGTTGCATAAGTTGCAATATAGTTGCATAAGTTGCATAGTTGCATATAGTTGCATATTTGCATATAGTTGCATACGAAATTGTTGCAATATAGTTGCATATAGTTTCAATATAGTTGCATAAGTTGCAATATAGTACCAACATAGTTTCATATAGTTTCATTTAGTTGCATAAAGTTGAAATTGCAACACCTATCCGTCATATAGTTGCATAGTTGCATCAGTTTCATATAGTGGGAGAGGACCCCTAGATTGGTTGTGGGGATAAGTTTGGGCTTCCACTGCATATGATACAACTCCTGAGAGAAATATTATACCTTAATCTCAACCAAGTTCTTAATATCTCATTGATTTCAATATGGGGACAAGAATGGAAGCATGTCGGAGAGATTACTTTTAGAGGCAAGGATGCAAATATTTGGGAATAATACATTGCAAAACTTAGAGCAATTCATGTTAGTATTAAAGATGAGGAGGATTGTTTGATCTAATCAAAAAATTCATTGAGTGATTACACTCCCAAGGAAAAATATAAGGTTTTATGTTCCAATGATCATATGGGGGTTCAAGTGTGGTGGTAGAAGAAAGTGTGAAATTTTAAATGCCATTTGAAGACTCATATTTTCATGTGGTTGTTGTTTATTAATAAGGCACTTTCATGGGAAATCCTATAGAAAAGGATTACATATTGTCTTATGAGGTGTCCCTTGTGCAAGGAAAATGAAGAGTCAAATTTACATCTTATCATGGCATGTTCATATGATATTCATGTATGAGAGGAAGTGAAAGGTTTAACTAGGTTAAGAAATATTTGGAGTGATTCTTCAATTGATGAGGGTTTAAGATCCTAGTGTGAAAATGAGAATGTAAAGAGGTTTAGAGCTTATCCTTTGTTATTATCTTAGGTTATATGGCTCACTAAGAATGTTGAATAGTTTTTCATCATATATTCAAAGAAAGGAATTATATTGCATATGGTTTTTCAAAGGTTGGGATACAATTGGCTTGTGGTGAATGGATCATCAAAGAATAGGATATGGAAATGTTTCTAAATATACACATCTTCCTTTTTTTGAAAACTTCAATAGATGAACCATTGTTACTAGATCATGAGATTATAAGATAGTTGTGTTAACATATAGAGAAAAAAGTCAGTAATTTCATTCCATCATTGATAGTGAAAAAATGTAGCTTGTATTGGACTTGGTAGACTAACTTCGTCAAGCTTTGTGGCTTGGGAACTGTGGGACTTGTATCTACCATTTTCATATGAATTACATGAGGGATACTTTTTTAACTTCAACTATTTTGGTATTTACAATAAGTAAAGGTTCCCCTTCCCAAAAGGAACAATTTTCCTCCAAAATACATCAAAAAATAAAGACATTCATTGGATATATTTTGAGGGATACTATACATCCTCAACCATCAATACCCTATATAGAATAATTATGTTTGAAAAATATCCCTCCTGTATTTGTTTCCATTGATATCGACATATAATAGGATCAACTTACCTTCCTCTTAATCTCGTGACTCCTTGGCCAAAGAATTATCTCCTTCACTGTGCTCATGACAGATGTGGGGGTTGTATACTACTTCAAATTCTAACCTCATAATTACCTAGCCCTATTTTATGAATCTTAAAATTATTATATGCAAGTAATGAGTCTGGCCATTCAACCAATCACAAACTACCTTGGAATATATGAATGTCTAAAGTTGTTGTATCTCCAAATTTATGTCCACCTTCATCATTATGATCACACTGATTATGTCTACATAGTTATTAGATTTTACCATGTACCTCTTTTTATTGAGATCGTGTGGTCATTATGGTGAATGAGCTCACTAGTGATTTTTTGTGCATCACTTCCCTTGGAAGAACCATCACAAACTCTATACATGAATATATGATCAAATTCTAGAGGTAGAACTTGTCTAATGGTATCTCCAACTCTTATGGGTTTGCAAGCCATTAACAAGTATTTTATTTTGAACATTGTCTCGATAAGGGATTGTCATTTTCCTTTGAATATTTCTTCATTCTATGAGATCCAAAGGCCCCACATAACATGTAAAGGTAGAGCAACCAGGTCTTGTGGACTTCCATGAGATTTTAAACTAGGTGTTCCAAGCTTCTATCATTGTGTTCCTAGCCCAAATTTGGTATCTTCCTTGTTATCCTAAAGCACAGGGAGTCTGTTGTGAAGGTAAATCCATGCAAAAATTTTGGCCTTGAGCAGTGTCCAAATCCTCTAGAGACCACTCCACCACCATGGATTCCTTGCCTCCACATTCTACAATAAGAGGGTCTTATAACCCATTTTCACGCTATACATGCCCTCTTATTGTTTTTTTGTCCATACAAGATAGTATTCACTTTCATATAAGACAATGGAAATGTTATCCCTCTTTTTTGCAATTAGTTTCCAAATTCCTTTAGTCATTAGAGATCTAGAATTTTTTTTATGTCTTTTAGGCCCCATCCTCTCTCTAAATTTGACCTTGTTATCAACTCTCATTTTACCAATAGAATATTATTAGAGTTCTCTTTTCATGACCATAGATAGTGAAAGCATAGGGATTCAAACTTCTTTAACATCAAGACAATGATAAACACTAGAGTGACCCAATATACTGAGATTGATTCCAAAATGCCTTTTATAAGAATCACCCTTATAGAATGAGATATCCATTTGTTGTACCAATGATCTACTCTTGTTTTCATCCCTTCAAGGAGCCACAACCAGTGTTTGCATTGGTATTCATTTTCTTTTAGCATGAACTACATGTATATAAAACAACCATCATTTTGCACTACAGTGAAAGGGAGGAACTTCAAGATCATTTCTATCATGGCCTATGAGACATGATAAAAGTATAGGGATGACTTTTGAGCATTTATGTCCATTCCAATGGAGGAGGAAAAAAACTTTAGAATGTGATCTAGACACTTTGTGTTTTGAGTCGTAGCAGTTCCAAACAAGAGCATACAATCAACAAATAAGATATGAGACAAAGATTATATTAGCATACATATTCACATATTTGTAGTTCCTAGATTGAATTTCATGGTGAATATGCTCTCTTAGGCCATTATAAGCTATAATAAAAAGTGGAGAGGAGAGAGGGAAACCTAGAAAAAAGCCTCAGGAAGGAAGAAATAATACCTCCTCATTAATCCCTACATCCAAATATGTCCCATGTAGCTTTGAGATATTTCCCTCTATAAACACTAGGGCCTCGTTACGTGGGAAAGTAGATTTATCCCAACCCATTGATAGGGATTTTACATTATTGAAAAATTTTCTACAGCTTTACCATAGCATGGTTTAGGTCATCAATTGTGTAGGCTTCCTAGTTTTGAGTAATCATGGTTCTATACTCTTTGTAAGACAACTAATGAGGATTGAACTTAAAGGGCACCAGTAGCTTTTTATCCTTTGTAGATATCTCCAGTTTGATGGGGTGGTGGTATAATTTTAATTCCTTCAAAACTATGGATTTGTATGAGGGGAGATTCATGACCAGATCCTTCTTTATGAGGAATTAGTTCAACCTTGTACTTATCTCCTGAGTGTCACCCCTCTTATTTGACAAAGTAGCCTATGGAACTAAAGGTTCAACATGTGACTATAAGTTGGGTATATAATATCTTAAGGAAATAATTTGCTAGAGGACCGAGTCGAGAATGAGCACCAAACATATTTTTTACTGATGAAATGTAAAATTTAGGTCCCCCTGAGAATTAGCATGGGGAGGTATAATAGGCCCTAGACTACCAATTTATCCTAGAAGGGCCTCCTATTATGAGATGGGGCATACTCAATGAGGATGTCCAACTAAAATTTCAATTCCTTTGGAGAGAAATTAGTCAAGATATAGTGTGTCGAGCTTACCTTATCCCAATAAATCATTAACTAACACCATTTGAGAGCCCAATCCATCGAAGTTTCCTTCCACACTTTCAACCTGGAATACATTTCTTTAGGAGCTTTTGGGAATATTACTCTAAATACATAGTTTCTTGTAATATTAGAATATTGGCTTTGTGCTTCTATATAATATTAGAATATTGGCAACACCAAGAAGAAAGGAAAAGCGCCTAACCAATCTATATAAGTCGTCATAAAATTTAGGCGAGTAGAGGGTGCCAAGAAAAACAATGGTCGTAAGCCTATTGTTTGTTGGGTGTGTGTAGAGGACCATTATTGAAGGAGGTCAAGATCATTTTGAAACCTAAGGGAGGGTTGCTCTAATAAGGGCTCCTGATATTGTTGCTTGTTTCCCATATGGACATGAAACATTTGTTTCCCATGGGATTTGCAAAGGGTACATTGATAGGGGATGTTTTTTTATTCCAACATTTGCACAAAACTATGCTTTGCTACCTCTATAAGAATAATGTCAGGAAGTCAAGAGATAGAAGAAAGAGGTCATACCATTTCCTCCAGCCATGTTCCCTCCTCCGGTGAAAAAATGTGTGCCCTCCTCCTCTGCAAATCGTGTTCCCTAGCCTCTACAAATTGTGTGCCCTCCTCCTCTGCAAATCATGTGCCCTAGCCTCTGCAAATCGTGTGCCCTTCTCCTCTCCAAATCATGTGCCCTCCTCCTTCTCCCATCCTCCAAATCCATCCTCCAAATCTTAACCATGCTCCAAATCCTCCTGCACATGAGTGATAATGGTCGGACTGTGGTGGCGGTGGTAGCTTGTAGCCTGCACACAAGTGAGGAATGGCGGACTGTGGTTGTGTGCATGGACTGTGGACTGTGGTTGTGTGCATGGATTGTGGACTATGGTGGAATGCATTTGCAGCAGGCCATGGTGTATTTCGTTTTGAAAGCGTGAATTTGAAATGTTTGTTTTGGTTTATAATTTTTGTTTTTAATATATATAATATATAATATATGTTATATGTTATATATTAGATATATAATATATTAGATATATTATATATTATATATATAATATATAATATATAATATACAACCCAACATTGATATACAACCCAAACATGAAGTCATGAGACCTACTTGGGTTGTGGATTTAAACCTGGGTTAGGAGTTGGCGTTTTAGAGGTTATGGGTTAATGGGTTAGTGATTTGGAGTCTAGTGGGAGTTAGTGGGTTAGTTGTCAAGAATTAGTGTGTTAGGGGTTGCGAGTTAGTGGGTTACTATTTTTAGCCTATATAATGGGTTTGTGTGTTCAAAATTAGGGGTTATTGGTTTACAGGGTTAGCAATTACTAGGTTAGATGTTAGTCAATTAATTATCATTAGGAGTTAGTAGGTTAGATGTTAGTCAATTAGTTCTCATTGGGAGTTAACGAACAAGTGACCATTAGTGCTTGGGTTTTAGGGGTTATGGATTGCTCTCTTGGTGGTTTAGGGATCATTAGGGGATATAAATTTAATTGGTTGGTGTGTTAGGGATATTGGTTAAATCTCATTTAATAATTTAATAGGTTAGCAAGGCAAAATTTATTGTGTTAGTGCTTAGTGGGTTAGGATTTAGTGTCTTAGTTGTCATTCACTTAGTGGTTAGTGGGATAATTTCCATCCATGGTTAATGGGTTAGGGTTATGTGTTAGTGGGTTAGTATCTTTAGGGTTAGTGAGTTAGGTATTAGGGGGTTAGTGCATTAGGGGATCAAGGATTAGTGGGTTATGGGTTAGTATGGATAATGTGTTGGGGACTAGAAGTCAAAGATTCACATGTTAGTGTGTTAGGGATTAGGAGTTAGTGGTTATGGGTATAATTAGGTTAATGGTTAGTGGGTTAGGCATTAGAGTGTTTTTTTTAGAACTAGAGGAATTTGTAATTTCCCTGGATAATTACCTAGGCGAGACACAAGTTCAAATCTAGCTAGCTTCCACTATAACCCTGTAATGTCCCCCACCTCTTAGAGAGGTGATGAGGAGACTCAGTGTCCTAGGAAGCCCCACTACGTCATAGTCTCACACTGAAGGGGGGAAAGTCAAGAAGTTAAAAGTTATATTTTTAACTTGACTTAAGAAAGGAAAAGGATAGAGTAAAAGATAACTCAACAGAATAATAGAAGATTAACCCTGGGAGTTAACCTAACTAAGCAGAGAATTAGAAGGAAAAGTATAAGTAAGAGGCTGGGGTGCATCTATTACGCATTCTAGTTTTGGATTAGCATTTTCTATTGCTCTTGAGCATTCAATTTTGGGGTTTTGTTGTAAAAACCCTTGTGAGCAACTCAGTGGTGAAATATCCACTCACCTTGTTCCACAGCTTGGTCTCAAGGATGAAAGACTCTTCCACACCATTCTAGTCTCAACCCATCTCCATCTAGTGCTTCAGAAGGTAGCAAGTCATATTGTTCTTATGTTTCCAGCAAGGGCGCACCATCATCTGCAGGGAGGTTCGTTCCAGCTTATCTTGAGGGCCTAGGGACATTCCGACAGTTGGGTTTTTTTTGCCGGGGAAGGACCATCATATTGAGGGATTTTTTGGAGCGTTATCATCATTCTACATTTTTCTGCAGATTGTGACATCTTGGAGCCATAGGGGACGTCCTGTAATTCAGTAAAACTCAGATCTAGGGACATCTGCTTGAGATCTGAGTCTGAAACTTCTCCCACGAAATTATCATAGCCTGATCTATATTCTTGGAGAGTTTCAAAGAATTTGGAAGCCTCCTTCATCAGGGCCGAACCAGCTAGGGTTTCAGTCATCCAATGGGGCACCCCATTCAGTGGGAAATTCAGATCTACGGGGTTTGAGAGTGGA